>OX451347.1:15690966-15859032 GCA_949629155.1 Myopa testacea
GGATGGATTTGAGGAAAATGGGGTTGAAAGAATGAAACTACCAATCTGGTTCGTTTATACACTCAGCAAAAACTAACATGGATATTTTAAACACAACCGTGTTTCTTTTTTTCATGTTCGGATTCTAAAAGAGAAGCACTTCTATAAAACACAAATTGTTCAAGCTAAGTTGCGAATACAACAAAAATATGCTGTACATACATATTATGTCCCGTTATCGATGCCGAACTATTAACATTGTTGTTTTTGTTTTGCGAAATTTTGCAACATTGTACAAAAGCAATCCACCATGTACGAAGTAGTTTGAATCGTGACGAGGTACTGAACGGGTGTGTTTCAAAGTGAACTTCGCGTATTAAAAAACTGAAAACTAGTGCTAGCAATAGAAAAACTTTTAATTGAGTGGAATTGTTTGGATGTGCTACCAGTATTAAAAGGTAACATTAAAAGACAATTTCAGTTGGCTAAATAATTAAAAAATGTAAAATTCTAGAAAATGAAATTACATTTGAAAGACTGAAATATTTAACAGAAGACGACATTAAGATGTTGATTCCCAAAGTAGGCGTGAGAGCTGAATTCCGGGAGAAGTTGTTTTCGTGGAAAAAACAAAATGTGAGCAAAATATATATTGCCTTTAAGAACATAAATATTGCCTACAGAATCATAAATAACTATAATTAATAAAATTGATTGATTTTTGTGGAAGGCCGCCATTTTGTTGAAAAAATTCTGCAAATATTATATGCTGGCAGTCCATAACATAATTCGTTATTACTTTCTATAGTATGATATCGACGACCAAACACTTTCGATAGACAGCCGTATAAGCAACTGGTTGAAAGAAATTGAATCCTCAGATGATTCTAACACATCCGTACAACTCCTTTTAATATTATCAAAGCATTAAAGCAAAACGAAAGAGGAAGAGGAGTTCTAAAGTTCTACGAAAACAACAATTTTTTACTAGATGACCAACGACAGGCACTAATTGCACTTATTTTGGAATACGTTTTTGGAAATAATATCCAGTTAAGAAGTTTTGATTTTTTAAAACTGGCAGAACAAATTTTGGTAGCTTTTCCAACCGAAAGCAAAGTAATACAATTTTATAATTTTGTTGATTCATAATTTAAACGTCAAATATATACTTGCAATAGGATTTTTACTATATTCCAAGAGGGCAAAGGAAGAACCCGGGTGGTAAATTATATGACAAATATCACAATTTAAAAAACAAAAAAAGAAAACTTGATATAACTTCAAGTAAATGCGATATTTTATCCAGTGATGCAGAACAGGAGGATGAAATTGATGAAATTACTCTAAAGAACTTGAGGGATAATTTAAAGAAGAATTTTGCCGATAGTATATGCTGCTCGGAAGAACCACATACTGTAAGCGATGTTTGGAAGCAAACCTTTCCTCTACGTAGAAGAGACATGAAAATATCGCAAAACAACGCCGAGTTTATTGAAAATTGGCCAGCCTTCAAGCAAGCTTATGGTTACAAATTAGTTAGTGAACAATCAGTTTATTTTACTAACAGCTCTATAGTTAATTAATTCTGCTTTTTATTTCTCCAAATTCTGTATTATAGATTCAATCAGATTTCTCAATCCTTTACCCAGAGAAGGAAAATTGTCTATTACATAAGTGGGGTACATTTAAAAAGGTAATATTCTCCTACTATGAAGTTCACATAAAAGCCGGAAAATCAAGAGAAGAATTTGCTTCACTGAAGCGAATTTCAAATAAAGGTTAGTATAGTCAAATCTATGCTTGTGGTACAATCGTCTTATGTATCAATCTTCTAACAGATAGTATTGATTTCATCATTGCTAAACTGCTCAACAGCATAATTTTGCCAACAGCCCGGTTCAAAAATAAGGAAGGCTCAAACAGAAAATGTACGATATCCGATGCTGAGGAAAGCTTCACTTTGCACCTTACATCAATCAACAATTATCACTCTAAAATCGAAGAATTGAGAAACAAGTATTATTCATATTCACAGAATTTGCAGCCGTTTATTATTGTGGTAGGCGCCGATGTATACAATCTCGAGCATTTCTTTGTTTTTTTTGATGGCACTTTATATAACCCAACCTCTTACATTGCCTGTGTTGATATATGCTTCCAAATTTTTCAAGTTTTTAACTTGAACTATCCCCTGGCTAGCCGAAATGTATGGTGCTTTATTCAAAAATACTTTTTTTCGATAACTACTCCTTTTGATTATTCATCACCATCAGTTGCAGCACTGATAACTTTTTTACAAACACCATTATAAAGTTTTTATACTATGGAAACACTTTATACAGTATACAGCAAACAAAATGACTCTTTTATGTTCTAAGTGCGAATCAACCTTCACCACTGTAAATGATGTAATTAATCATTTAAAATATAACCATTTCATACAATCATTTGATAGAATTAAATGCGCACAATCGCAATGTAATCAAATATTTGCTACACTTAAACATTTCCGCAGTCATTTAGTAAAAGTTCATAAGCTCAATACCACAAAAAATTTATCAAACTCTCAAAGTCAACAAAACAATACGGAACATTTATCTCAAATTAATACATCACATTTAGATTGCTCTCAAAGCACACAAGTTCCCTCGACTTGCTCTTTGAAGGAAGTTAGTGAGAAAGTCGAGGGAACTAATTTGTTTTTCGGAAATATAGAAAGCATTGAAAATAATCTGTTATTGTTATTGATACGCTTATATTCAAAAGATAATTTGCCACGTAAAGATGTAATAGAAATACAGAATTTAGTAGCCGATATATTAAGAGCTATTGGAAATGAGTTAAATGAAATTAGTAAGAGTTCAGCTGACAAGAAGAATTTTAATTTTATGTATGAGTTTTGTTGTAATCCTCTTAAAAATTTTAAAACTGAATACCTTTTCTTGAAGTATATTGAAACTGCTGGTGTGTACGCGGCACCAAAATCGTATTTATTATCAACCTTAGTTGAGGAAAAAGTTCAACGTAGTAAGCCCATATTAGGCCAAACGTTTCTTAATATTTATTTGATGCCAATACGTTTTCAAATTAAAAAGTTTTTTGAAATTCCAGCAATTCTTGAAATAACTCTTTATAATATTAATCATGCACTTCACGAAAAGGTCATATCAAATTTTGTAAACGGCGAACTCTTTGTCTTCAAGAAAAATCTCTTGCAAAAAGAATTCGTTATACCGTATATTTCATATTTTGATGACTACGAAATTAATAATCCCTTAGGATCACACAATGAAGGGATATGCGCAGTTTATTATATATTTCCAAATATTCCCGATCACTTTTTATCGAAATTGGATTTTATTTTTCATTTCGGATTTGTAAAAACGCGAAATGTAAAAATTCTTGGAAATGATGTCACCTTTTTTCATCTTATAAATGAAATTAAATTTCTCGAGGAGACGGGCTTGGAAATTCACGTTAATAACGAGTCACTGCGCATTTACTTTGTCTTAGGTTTAGTGGTGGGAGATAATCTTAGTCTTAATGGTATTTTGGGTTTCTCAAAATCTTTTAACAGTAGATTTTATTGAAGAGTGTGCAAATTAGACAAAGTATCAGCACGGAGCTCTTGCGAAGAGCATTCTGATAAACTTAGAAACGAGCAAAATTATAGCGATGACCTAGTTTTAAATGATTCATCCATAACAGGAGTGGTTACAAATTGTATTTTCAATGATATCCCTACTTTTCATGTAACCGACAACTTCGCATTTGACATTATGCATGATTTATTTGACGGAGTTTGTGTCTACGACATATGTAATATTTTAATGTCATTGCTTAATGAAAAGATACTAACTCTTAAACAATTAAATAGTAGGAAGTCTTTATTTCCTTATGGAGAATCCGAAATTGGTAATATGTCACCATTGTTAGAGGAAAAAAAGATCAAGTCAATGAATTTGAATATGACCGCACGGGAATGTTGGACCTTTTTACACTTTTTGCCCTTAATGATTGGCGATATTGTTCCACAGGGAAACAGAGCGTGGATATTATTGTGTACTTTGATAAAAATTGTAGATTTTGTTTTAAGGCCGACAATAGATTCCGAAAATGATATAGAATATTTTCGAACACTTATTAAGGATCATCATGTATTATATGTTGATTTATATGGAGCTACACTTAAACCAAAACACCATTTCTTAACACACCATCCCTTGGCTATAAAAAAATGTGGACCACTTAAAAAAAATATGGTGCCTTAGATTTGAAGCTAAACATAGACCATCAAAAGTATATGCCAAATGCACAACTTCAAGAATAAATCCTCCCCTAACGATTAGCAAAAAAGCTAGTTTAAAATTTTCTGAATTTTTGATTAGAAATGCTAAAGGTTTTGAAATATCAAAAATAGAAATGAAAACCTTCACTTATACTTCTATTCCGTCATCACCCCTTTTCGAGTTAATTGAGGAATCTGATATACCCCAAGAAAATTACAAGATAGCAGAGGAGGTGAAATATAAAGACAAATTTTACAAAAAAGATGTGTATCTTTCTTCTTGTCGTGAAATTATGAATTTGTTTAAAATTATATTTATTTTGACTGATGACGTAAGTTTGTATGTCTATTGCCACAAAATTGAAATAAAATGTTTCGACGAGCACTTTCAGTCTTATGAATTGGGCAAGAAATTAAATAAAATATTTTATGTTAAAAATATATGTTATTTTACAAGCCCTCCTTTAAACATTCATACAATTAACAATGGAAAAACATATTTTCGAAATAAGTATTTATAAATATGTGTGAGATAAATATATGTGAACTAAATATATGTGAAATATATAATCATAATAAATGAAATAAGTACAAAAATAAATGAGTTTTATTTAAAAATTACTGGGATTATATCAAACATAATTTTATTCAAATATGGTTAACAGTTGCAGTTTAATTTAAAATGAAACTGGTTTCAATTAATATGATTTTGGTTTAAATATTTTCTTAAAGTATGTGCAATTTAAACAGATTTAAATTTATTTTTATCCAGTTTCAGTTCAATATATTAAACATATTTGTGTTTCTTTTTAACTTTCGGCTGTTGTTTCAAATATGTTCTTATTTAATTAAGGTGAAGTTATTGATGTTTACAACGAAAATAAATTATAATGACGCCAAAATATGTGTATTTATGTTTGATTTGAACGTGATTAAGTTCAATATTTTTCTGAGTATAACAATTATGTATTTTTATGATTAAATGAATGTTTTTCAACTGGGCGCTTACATTTAATTACTTTGTTTCAAAAAATGGACTTTCTGCCGATTTAGTAAAAAAGATATTACGAAATTGAGCAATTTTGAACAGTTGTCCAAATAATGGAAGAACGTTAATTGGTGTTACCCGGCGTTTTTAGTTTACATAGGGCAAAGTACGCGTACTAGTTATTTTTACTAGTTATTTCGGCATATATTTACGTCAGGCATGTGGCTCTAATTATGTTGTTTGTTAAGTTGCTGGTTTGTTAATGCCTGTTCTACATTTTCCCCGCTAGCTCAGTTTCATGGTGGTGATTCTTAACCCTTTCAGACACAGCAACAACAATAAAATTTCTTTCACTAAACCTAATTTCCTTCGCAAGTCTTCATCCGCCGCCTTCTTCATCGTCACGCCCCCATCTGTTAGCCTTGGTTTAGCCCGACATGGTGGACTTCCGGGATACAATGAAGCTCATTATTTTCACAATTACTAACATTTTGTATTGACAATAACACAAATTTGTTTGTCGCTTTTCGAACGACTTTCCTACATTATTTAAATTTCTTTCTTTCTTGTTTTACAGGTTTACAGGCTTGTTTTACAATTTTATCTTTCTTGTTTTACAGGTTTACAGCACACGTTTAAAAGTCCTTTTCTCTTAAACCTTTCTTTTTCTTCTCAGTTCTGCAAAACACTTTAACTTTCTTATTAGGCGCGGATATAAATCACTGTCTAGAATTGCACGTTCAGTTCGTTTCAGGAAAGAATAAACGGTTGTTTTAAATCGATTCAGGCTCGGCTTTTTCTATTTTTAATTTTGACAATCTTACAGCTCGGCAGCCTGTACTCGAATCTCCTAACTTAATTTTCTAGTTGTTCGATCTACCTTTGGCCTTCAAATTTTTCCGTTATTACGAAATTCTAGAAACTTCTATTATACTTCTATATCATTTTCCTCCTCTAACCTCGTCTCTCTGTCCTTTTTTCGCACCTTTTCTTATTCCCTTACCCATTTAACCTTCATCTCTTCTATTCTCTTAACAGATCCTTCTTAACTCTCTCTAAGCTCACACCAAGATAGCTGAGACTCACACCATGTCAATGTTGCTTTAGTTTATAGCACCATAACTTTACCCATCTCTAAACTACTCGTTATTATGTGACGCTTGTTTACTGTTTTAACAGATCGACTGTCGTGGTTTACAGGATGACAAGATAAATACACAGCTTTCTTACTATTTCTGTTTTAATTTATTTTCAGGAAACCTTTTGTGGATTTTCGAAACGGACATCTTCCTTATTGAGAGACGGATATTTATACAAACTGGTTAGTATTCTGACATTCGTATTAATTTGCTTTTAATTCCAGCTTCACACGCAACATGTTGTTCTGTATATTGGTGTAGTTTTTCGCGGTGACCCTAACAACAACAAAAGTTGATCCCGGATTCAATTGGCATCAGAGTTATAGCAAAGAATATGTAATAATATAGAAGACGCATGACTCAAAATTTCAAATTTTTCAAAACAAATGCGGTCGGTCGCAGGCAGCGGGTATAGCAAAAGGAGTGAAAACATCTTCACTACTCGCGAAGTTACTCTCTTTGCCATGCTTCGGTTTTCTCAGCGCTGATAACAAAATAAAATTAAATGATCTCCTAATGAGTGAGGGGTTCGGAAGATCTTTTTAACGAGTATGAAGGGAGCGGAAAATCGACTTTGCTTCTGTTATTTTGCACTAACAATTCAAGCGAATATGCGTAAAAAGAGATCGATCCAGCCCTCGCATGCCAAGTAAAGTGTGAAAGAAAGAAACGATCAATTTAAGGAGTACAGCGGGCGATGAGAAGAACGGTGCGATTCGTCTGGATTTGTTTTAAATTTTGCATTTTAAGGATTTTGAAAGAAATTTTGCTTTTCATAGCTTTATTCTGCTTCTTCTTCGATGTCCAACCTTTGTGAACGGCTGGCACGATCTACGTTGCGAGCATAGCGTGCTGTTGAAGAATTTGTATAAGCAAAAAAATACTTTAGTCGGCATATAAACACATTGAACACGTTATACGAATGAATCAGAAGATCGATTTTGTGTTTGTTATTTTGTACTAACGAAGTGCTTCTTTCTGACCGTGTATGAATTTACCTTGTTATTGTAGTGTCCAAAACCATTATTAAAGTCAAATTAAAGACTAAAATTTTTAAAATTTTTGATTTAAGTTCTATTAAGGAAGCATTGCCTATGGGCTGGCAATAAAACGAAATCAACCCTGCATTCAGTTCAGTGTATCGAATTACCAATAACACATATTGGTACAACAATTATTTTATAATTTTATGCATATAAAATAACAATTAGTAATAACCTAATTTAATAATAAACCTAATTTAAAATACTAATAATAATAATATTATGCCGGCAAAACGTTGCAAAAAACCAAATTCCTTTAATAAACGAAAAATAATAAAGCGACAAAAAAATCCAAGCTTGATAGACCGACAGACGTAAGCACTTGATTTTTTATTGTAAAGGAACCAAAAAGAAGTCAAATTCCCTTTTTCCCTCAACCCCTGCTTTTCACCAACTTCGATCGTTTCATTCTCACCTCCTTTGACATACAAGATTCCATCGCTCAACTCTTCTCACGCATAATCATTTATAAAGGAATAGAAGCGAACCTGATTTGTATTTATACAAAAACAAAGCAATGGCAATGAGAAGCAAATAACACGAAATCACCACGAAGTTATCAAACAATGAGAAGAGAATAGAGAGAATGCGTTGCAACACAAAAAACTACTCAATGTTGCCCAACATGGACGTACGGCTACGTCCCCGGTACAAAATTTGCTGTTCAAAAATTTGTATGAGATGCGCCATCTATATATTGTATATTCTTTGATTATACATTTTTTTAATTATGACACTCTGGTACATTTCATTATGGCGGAGATAATTTACCAAAAATGAAAGTTGTGTGGCTGCACCTGTGACCAACGAGTATAAATAGGTAAAGAGATTGCATGAAACATTTGTTGCCGGCAACATTTGTGATTTCATGTGCGAAGATTAGGGCAGATTAGGCAGGACTTAGCGCTGTAAACAAACGCCAGCTCTGTAAAGCAGGAAACCGAAGATAAAAACGAAGTTCTTTACAGAGCACAAAACTTCTTTTGTATTCTGCGCTGGTAGCAAAGCGAAATTGCATGATCTACTAATGAGTGAGTGGTTCGGAAGATCTTCTTTAATGAGTATGAAGGGATCGCAAGATCGACTTTGCTTCTGTTATTTTGCACTAACAATGCAAGCGAATATGATAAAGTGTGAAAGAAAGAATCGATCAATTCATGTAGTACAGCGGGCGATGAGAAGAACGGTGCGATTCATCTTCTTTTGCTTCTCTTACAATAACAAACCGTGTGCCGCCGTCCGTCCTCCTGGATTCGTTTCAAATTTTTCATTTCATGGTTTTTGAAAGAATTTTGCTTTTCGTAACTTGGTTCTGCTTCTTTTTCGATGCCCAAGCTTTGTAAAGCGCTGGCACGATCTACGTTGCGAGCATAGCGTGCTGTTTAAGAATTTGTATGGGCAAAGATGATATGTAGTCGGCATATCAATTCACTATACACGTTATACGAGAATGAAAGGTTAATAGAAGACAAATTATGGAAATATTTATATTATATGTGTGTGTTAATAAAAAGTATGATTTTAAAGAAATCTGCTTTAGCCCATTATCACCGATTTCATTCGTAACACTTATTAAACATTATTTTACAATACTTATTAAGTAATATTATATAAACTACATATGTATATATGAAGCTAAGTATTTTCCAAAAGTCACCTTGTGGATTTCAGCTCGTCGTCTTACTGAACTTATCAAATTTGTGCGAATGCGTGCAACTTTAATGAAAAACATGCCATATGTTTTTAATTTTATAATAGCTTCTAATAGACAAATCTATATAAAAATAAAATATTTATTAAAGTTTAAATTGTGTTTTATTTTCGTATTTTAATATGAATTCTATTATACAACATATACAGTACATAATATTTAATTTACATATTACCTAATAATAACTAATAATTAAAAATAAATTATATTTAGATATTATATCAATTAATTTTAGTTTAACTTAAATTTATAATTTTGTTAAAGTATTTATTATTTTAATTAAACTGAACTATAATTTTAATGGACCCTTAGGACAAATCATTCATCTTATTTATCTACAAGTCTTTGCATCTTAGCATTAGCTATTTTCGTTGTTTTGGTTCTTTTTAATTCGAATTTCTTTCTTGCTTCTTCGGCAACTAATTTTTCTTTTAATCATCTCGCATTTTTTCGAATTAAAACCGTAATCAAATGTTGTAAAATACTATATCTATGCTTGTAACAGCTTCCGTCTATATTAAACCAATCTGCTGATGAAATATTTGTTTATTATATTATTATTATATTATTATATTATATTATTATATTATTATATTTATGCATTTATCTAGTAGATTTCTTTAAAATCGTCAAGATTTCTTTCAAAAACAATAAAATGAAAAATTTGAAACGAATTCAGGCGGACGGACGGCGGCACACGATTTGTTATTGTAAAGGTGCGCATCCACCAAGGCACGCGTGCTGAACGCGTTCTGACCGCGAGCTTGGTGGATACGGAAAAGCAAATGAACGCGAACTGAGCGCGTCCTGAACGCGAACTTTGTTTGCGTGTCATATCCACCAAAAACATTTGCACGTCTATAAAATGCGTGATGTTCGCGTACATGTTTTTTAGTGAGTATACTTGGCGTACTGTTCGCGTTCTGCACGCGTTCTGAATTCCGACTGTTCGTTTGCTTTCCATTTCTGTTCGCGTTCTGAAATTTTGTTGTTGGACCAAATTCAGAAGAATTTGGAGAAGAAGAAGACGTGCAAGTTTGCGCTGATTTGCCTACTCCATTATTAAATACCAACAAAATCGCACTGATTTGTTCGCCGGTTGTTCGTTTGCTTTCCATTTCAAATGGATAGCAAAAAAGCAGCTCGCAAACAGAACGCGAACAAAATTTCAAGAATTTGGTTAAATAAGTAGTAAAATTTAAATTTTATATAATATTGTGTGCACCTCCCGCAGATAATGACCAAAATCTGTTTTGTTATTTTTACTATAGATTAGCAAAACAAAAATTGTTCTTTCACAGAACCCTATTATACGATACATACCCTAAATCTACAAAAGTAACGAAGATTCATTATAGTAACGCCGTTAAAGTTTTTAGTTAGTCGCTTTTTTAACTAGTTCAAGAACAACTTCGTTGCTTCAACGTTAACGACCCGAACTAACTTCGTTGCATTAACGAAAACGATCAGAGTAACGATCTTACTTTCGTTACTTTAACTATAACGATCAGAACAACGATCCTACTTTCGTTACTTTAACTTTAACGACCGCAAAGTAACTTCGTTGCATTAACGAAAACGATCAGAACAACGATCCTACTTTCGTTACTTTAACGTTAACGATTTCAAAGTAACTTCGCTACTTTAACGATAACGATCAGAACAACGATCCTACTTTCGTTACTTTAACGTTAACGATTGCAAAGTAACTTCGTTACTTTAACGATAACGATCAGAACAACGATCTTGCTTTCGTTACTTTAACGTTAACGATTGCAAAGTAACTTCGCTACTTTAACGATAACGATCAGAACAACGATCTTGCTTTCGTTACTTTAACGTTAACGATTGCAAAGTAACTTCGTTACTTTAACGATAACGAAGGCGTCTGTGAAAGTAACGAAGTTAAATTAACTTTAACTATAACGATAACTAGTTAATGATTTAACTAGTTGTGCCCAACTCTGCAACTTGGCGGTGTAAACGGTCTTGTTTAGTGTTGAACATTGGAAGTAAAACAGGCGGTGTACGTTTGTACTATTAGAAAACGTTAATGAATGGAAAAAAATAGTACGAAAAATCTAAAATTTAATTTTTCTCCAAAACTGAACGGTTTTCGACAAAATATTATTTATCATAAATGAAAGATAATTCAATTACCTTTCCACCAATATTAATAACATACATGTATCTTGTAAGGATTAGGAGATACAGGCATGAACTTTTCAAACTTTAAAGGGTTATAACTCTGGAACAACAAGAGAGCAGAAAAAGTTATTGTTGTTTTTGGGGTCAGCACCAAAAACAACAACATCAACAACAACATCGGTGAGGTCGACAAGCGCCATATTTAAGCCAAAAATACCTTAAATATAATGTAAAAGTATTGTAAAATTATAAATTATTGATAAATAAACTATACAAATCGGTTTTAAATCGATGACTAATAGTACCAAAAACTAGCGAGTTTGCTATCGAGTTACAAGCAGACAGGCATTTTGAAATAGGCTCATTTACACCAAGGTTTTTCTTATGATAATTTATATTCTTTATTTTCTCCTAAAATCATGCACCGATCCTGATGATATATATATGTCTAAAGAAAGATGTCTTGTAATATTGAGATAAGTTTATATGTTAAGAATGTTAGTTAGTTTTTCGATAACATATTGTCCTACATAAATAAGAGATAATTTTAATACCTTTCCAACCATGGCCACAACATGTCAGTTACTTTAATCTTATCTCTCTTAGTTCCGGAGACATAGGCCAGACGTTTTCCGTATTTAAAGGTCTATAACTTCGATGCCATAGGAGAGCGAGCAAAATAAAGTTGCTGATAGAGTCTCCGAGAAAAACAACAACAAAAAATCGGAGCTGCGTCAGTGTCCCCGATATATGCCAATTTTTGTTCACGTTCGTTGTTCAGAAATAAGTCCCTAAACGCAAATAGTTCGAAGTACGTAAAAAGTAGTTAGCGTGAAAGAGTACGTTTCTTTGAAATTTCCTTTCTTTTATTTTTACGTATGTGCTTTATATTTGACATGTTCATAAACACAGATTATCTCTGTTCATAACTCTGGTATACCATTATAGTGAAATGTCTGACAATGACGATGATTTCATGTGCGAGGATGACGAGGATTATGGTTTGGTAGGAATTTGGTTTATTTTGTAATAGTTGCGAAATTTAACGTTTGATTTAACATACAGGAATATTCGGAGGACAGCAACTCGGAGCCGGATGTCGACCTTGAAAATCAATACTACAATAGCAAGGCACTTAAAGATGATGAGCCAAAAGCGGCACTTATTTCTTTCCAGAAGGTACTAGATCTTGAAAATGGTGAGAAAGGCGAATGGGGCTTCAAAGCTCTTAAACAAATGATTAAAATTAACTTCAAACTTGTACGTATGCTCCTTTAATATTATGTGTAATTAATTCTTAGATGTTTTAGAATAATTACGATGCAATGATGATACGATATAAACAGTTGCTTGCATACATTAAAAGCGCAGTTACTAGAAATCATTCGGAGAAGTCGATTAACTCAATATTGGATTACATATCAACATCAAAAAATGTAGGTCTTGAATTGCGGAGAATTAATTTATAGTGAAACTCTTTTCCTAGATGGAGCTTTTACAGAATTTCTACGAAACTACACTTGATGCACTTAAGGATGCCAAAAACGACCGTCTTTGGTTTAAAACAAACACCAAGCTAGGCAAATTGTATTTTGATCGCAATGATTTCAGTAAATTGCAGAAAATACTCAAACAACTCCATCAATCCTGTCAAGTAAACGTGATTCTTTTTGTTCTTAGTTTTTTCTGTTGAATCCTTTGATATACATTTTTGAAATAGACCGATGATGGTGAAGATGACTTGAAGAAAGGCACGCAATTGCTCGAAATTTACGCTTTAGAAATTCAAATGTACACCGTTCAGAAAAACAACAAAAAATTAAAAGCGCTCTACGAGCAGTCACTTCATATAAAATCTGCAATTCCTCATCCATTGATTATGGGTGTGATTCGTGAGTGTGGTGGAAAAATGCATTTGCGAGAGGGTGAGTTTGAAAAAGCTCACACAGACTTTTTCGAGGCATTTAAGAACTATGACGAATCAGGTTCACCGAGACGTACTACGTGCCTGAAATATTTAGTGTTAGCTAACATGTGAGTATGATTTTCAATGTTTAGAATTTTTGCTGTTTCATAGAAACACCGCAAACAATGGGACTATCAAAATCACTAGTCCCATTATATATCATTGCCACCACGTAAACACAACGTACGTAGAAAGGGTTGTCTGTCCCGAAGGGTACATATAAGCGCAGAATAAACAGTATACAGAATGCGCATATCGCCCAACGAAGCAATCTGAATTACCGGTGCGGGCCGAAAGCAATAGGGGGATAACTGAATTTGGTTAACAGAGCTTTGACGCTGTTAATTTGTCGGGCGACAAAGTTCTCTGCTGTTATTAGTTAGGCAAGTTTCATCAAAAGAGCGAGTTCAGTGCACACTCTACCAACAAACACACATGATATGAGAGTGGAAGATCTTTTCGAATGAGTATGAAGGGATCGGAAGATCGACTTTGTTTCTTTTATTTTGCACTAACAATGCTAGCGAATATGCGTAAGAAGAGATAATCGATGCAGCACTCGTATGTCAAGTAAAGTGTGAAACATAGAATCGATCCATTTATCGTGTACAGCGGGGTATGAGAAGAACGGTGCGATTTGTCTTCTTTTGCTTCTCTTACAATAACAAACCATGTTCAGCCCTTCGTCCGTCTGGATTTGTTTTAAATTTTGCATTTTATGGTTTTTGGAAGGAATTTTGCTTTCGTAGCTTTGTTCTGCTTCTTGTTCGATGTCCAGGCTTTGTAAAGCGCTGGCACGATCTCCGTTGCGAGCATAGTTTGCTGTTGAAGAATTTGAATAGGCAGATGATCTACTTTAGTCGGCATATCAACACATTGAATACGTTATACGAGTAACATTAAAAAGTTAATGGAAACTCTTTTAGAGGGTTAAACGAATGTTTTTTACGAATTTGAAATAACACGAGATAGAAAGAAAATATAATTCCGTTTATAAACATTTTTTTTAACAATTCATAGATTATCAATATTCTATGCATTTTTCTCATGATTTCTTCTTTTTTTACACAGTAGTTTTGTTTTAGAAAACGAAAAAAGTGCTAGCCGACAATTTTTTTTGAGTTTGATATGCCTGCGAAACACATTCCCACATCTTCCTTGTGTAAACATACAAAAATATCTGTACAAACATATGTATTGTACGGGTATGTTTGTACATATTTATAGTACAATAGAAATGCTGTAGGAAAAAATTGACTGAGCAACGATGATACCGAATGATGACGAAGTTGCCGTCGGGAAATGTTGATCAGCTCACTCGGTTCTGTTAGAAACAAAAAACGAGTTTAACTTTATAACCACGAGTTTATAATAACCACGAACTTACAGGTAGCCAGCGGCATACCCACCATTGCCTTATCCGGTGTGATTGATTTTTAGCGCCCGAGCGGACAAGTTCATCCGCCTGACAATTCCCTGGAATATCTCTGTGACCTGGTACCCAGCACATTTATTAAAAACTGCTCTGCCATTTAGACATTGGTGACAGTCTTTTGCCAACATGGACGTGGTTGATTCCAGGGATTTTATCGCTACTTGACTGTACGTAAAAATACAGATATTGCCAGAAAACTTATTTTCTTTCAGCGATGACAGTGCCACTGGGTGGCCACTACGTCCTCCTGAAAATCGGCAATAGTGTAGTAGACATTTTTTGCGATATCACACATTCCAGAGGAAACCCCACCATCTACACCGCCACCGCTAAACACAAAAAACTTTTGTTGTTGGTATTTTCACATACTTTGCAGAGCTTATCGGCTACGCGTTCTATAATGGATCGGCAGTTTCCAGAAATATAAGTTGAAACCAAAAAGGCTATCGTCTAGTGTAAAATTGTTTGTGTTTTGCAAGTTCTATGTCGAATTTGTTTTGTGTATAGTGTTGCTGCTACGCATTTGCACTGAACTCTAAGCGAAATCTTTGCGTTTCTAAAAATTACTTATGCTTCAAATATTGTACACATGATAACATCTATCTGTGTGACAAATTACACTTTGGTCATACCCGTAGAAGCCTGCTATTCATTACGTCCAGTTGTAAATCCTTAAATGCAAGCAAGTTCTTCTTTGTCAATGCTGTCAGGTTATGGAACTCTGCATAGTAGAATAATTGGGATTGTCGGGGCGGGTTAGTTTCAGGCAGACTATTGCTACTTACTTCGCTTAGCTCCATGCTTGATCGTTACTTCACTCTTATCTTTATTCTCTCTTTGCTTTCTGCTCCTTCGTAACTTAATTTTAGCATTCACTTATGCTTGTGCTTCTATCTTTTACCTTTAATCTTTAATTATTGTAACAATTTACCAATCTATGTATTATTATAAAAGATTTGTGTCTTATTGTGCTCTCCACATTCGTAATGAATTACAGCCTTATAATGTAAATAGTTTCAAGACGAAGCCGAAAACACTAATGAAAACGAAAACGAAACGAGCCAAACTAGTATAATAGAAGCTTTTCATTCGTATTGCAGACATTCATTTTATTGCAGACAGAAAATGTTGCCATGTGTACAATATTTGAAGAATTTTTATAAGTAATTTCTAGAAACGCAAAGATTTCGGGTAGAATTCAGTGTAAATGCGTGTCGGCAACACTATACACAACACTATACACATACAAATTCGACACATACAATTCGACAACTTGCAAAACACAAACAATTTTACACTATACGATAGCCTTCTTGCTTTCGCGTGGTTTCTCGACTTTTTTCCTGGAAACTGCCGATCCATTATAGCACGCGTAGCTGATAAAATCTGCAAAGCATGTAAAAATACCAACAACAAGCATTTTTTGCGTTTAGTGGATTTCACTCGAGTTTTGTTATGCGCAGTTGTCAAACAAACGAAAAATGACGAAAAGCACAAAACAAAACTCATGAAAAACATGTTTCGTTTTCGTCTTGAAACTATTTACATTATAAGGTTGTAAATATCGGTAACTGAAAAAGAAGAACAGCGAAAAGACATCTGAGATCTGGGTAATGTCACCACAATATCTATTGGAGGTACATTAATACCTCGAGTGCTGCGGTAGGTGTGGACCTTAACGCTCCCCCAATGCTCAAGCAGGCAGCACTTTGAACTTTCTCATGTAGTCTACTTTTTGTCACGTTTTCCAAGGATGGCCACAAAAGCTACCTACATTTACATAGAGCTGGTCTAGGAATAGTTCAGTTTACTCAAAACCGCATTAACTAGCATTAAGGACTAGTTAGGTTAGACCCTTGTAGCTAGCCCTTAAACTTGCTACATCTAGTTATTGGGTTAGTCAATTGTACGAATGGTCGTTTTGTCGATTACAGCTGGCGATGAGAGGGAACGGGTAATTCTTTTTTTTTTGGTTTTACTATAGCAAATCGGATTTCTGTCTGTCTATTCAATTTCGTTATGTTAGACCGATATTACATTACAAACATTTGATTGGCCTCAATGAACGATATCTGCTCTCTCACAAAATTTTTTTGGTGTTGTGTTACACTAGAAATAAATAAATAGCATTTAAAAATACAAGTTGACGATTCATACTGTTGAATTTAAATTTGGCCTCGTCGACTGCAAAGCTCTTGGTTGGCCTCGCAAATGTTGAGCCTCTGTATGAACTTAACCTTAGCTGAAAGTTAACAACTTTATACAGAAAGCAATAACAATTAGAGATTGGCCAAACAAATCTTTGTAATATAATATTGGTCTTACTTATACCCTACATCCTAAGTGATAAGGGTATATTCACTATTTTCTTCCGTTCCATTTAAAGTGTTTATTTTATTTATTTTTAGTTTTTATTTTATTTTTATTTTTTAAAATCATAGAAAAAATTTTTTCGATGACTTATTTTTAAAAGTCTTCAATAAAGGCCTGATTAATCGTAAACTTGTTATGTTTATTCATTGGTCGCTGCTTGCAACTAACTCGACTTTGATACCTTTAGATGTAGAAATAAAATTGAATTCAAGTTCAATTTTAATTACGAATGTTTTAGTCTTTACTTTAAATAACTTTAATTATACGATCTTGTCATTATTAGAGATCAGAAACGAATGAATAAAGAACTCTTCGATTCTTTAAAGTAAACTACTATTACGTATCCTTTTAAAAACGGACATAGATAACATGCGACCACTATTCGCCTGTTATCTTCTTAGAAAAACAATGAAAGTATGTTGACTTTGACCTAGGTTAGGTTAGGTTAGGTT
Source organism: Myopa testacea (assembly GCA_949629155.1). Classification (NCBI taxonomy): domain Eukaryota; kingdom Metazoa; phylum Arthropoda; class Insecta; order Diptera; family Conopidae; genus Myopa; species Myopa testacea. The sequence continues at coordinate 15,708,492 of OX451347.1, forward strand.
GGTATGGCTGTCACTGAAGACACACTTAGACCGCCTGGGTCCATTGTGATGCCATGTGGATCTCACCCCAAACTTCAGCTCAGCCACCCCGAGCTATTTCGGGCGTATGACTTCATGATCTGCTTACAGCTAGCCAGTGGCATATCTATACGTGAGTTATCTAGATTGATAACTAGCTCAGTCCCCCCGCGGGCTAATTCATCCGCTCGACATTTCCCTGGAATATTACTATGTCCTGGAACCCAGCATAGCTTTATGGAAAACTGCTCTGCCATCTCATTTAGAGATTGGTGACAGCTTTTTACCACCATAGAGGTGGTGAAGGTTGCATCCAGGGCTTTTATAGCTACCTGGCTGTCCGTACAAATACAGATATCTCTCTTGTATGTCTGATTGTCCTTCAGCCAGGACAGAACCTCGCGGATTGCAAGCACTTCCGCTTGGAAGACACTACAGTAGTCCGGTAATCGAAAGTTTTCTTCGATCCCAAGACGTTCACAGAATATTCCCCCACCAACTCTGCCAAGCATCTTCGATCCGTCGGTATACCAGTGTATACCTTCGTTGCCTGGCAGTGTCCCATCCTCCCATACCTCTCTGGCCGGTATTTCCGACCCGAATTTTTTCGATGGAAGAAGGGTTGGTATGGTATAGTCAAGGTTTTCGAAAGAGGATGGTAAACCTTCCATGATTCTCTGATGTCCAACATTTCTGTTGGTCCATTTCGTTACAGCATTCAGCCTTACTGCCGTACACCTAGCCATTTGCCTTCCCATGATATCCATTGGGGGAAGATGCAATAAAACTTCCAGAGCCGGTGTCGGTGTTGACTTCAGAGCTCCTCCGATACACAAGCATGCTGACCTTTGTACTTTGTCCAGCAGCTTGCAATTTGTTGCCTTTTCGAGGGCTGGCCACCAGATGGCCACCTCATACAGCAGTATGGGCTGACTACGGCCACATATAACCAATGGGTTATTGTTGGATTTAGGCCCCATCTGTTTCCAATGGCCTTCCTGCAAGTGTAAAGAGCCACCATGGCGTTGTTCATCCTCTCAGTGATGTTTATTTTCCACTTTGACCTAACGGAATATCATATTTTCGATCAACGTATTTTTGCTACGTGTCACAGAATTTCATAAGAATGTGTTATTTACAAAGAAGAATGTGCGTATTTCTTTAAAAAATGTTATTGTGTATTTCTTTATTTAAAACTGAAATTCTTGTGAATTCAACACACCTCCTCAAAAATACATTGATAGTTACAAATCATACTTCGTATTATTACATTTAATATAACATATTTACATGTGACAAGTCGTATATTCTGGGGTATTACAATATTATGATCCAACATTTGTTGCAAGGATTGGGAAAAACCCAGAAAGACCCAATCAGAACATGTGCATATATTTATATTACGGTTTCATTTAATATTTTATCTGTTTTCAATCATTTAATCCAATTTAACTTCTCAAAAACAAAAATCTTACTCCAGGTAACGGCTTCGTTAAAATATCGCCTAGCTGCTTATCTGTAGGAATATATTCAATATTGATTAGTTTATTTTCAACCTGCTCTCTTGAAAAATGATATTTAATATCTATGTGTTTTAATCTTCTGTGACATGAAGGATTACTTGCTATACTTATACAACCTTGATTGTCTTCATATATTTTAATTGGTTCTTTCAATTCAATTTTTATACTATTCGTTAACGATATAAGCCACAAAGCTTCTCTAACTGCTTCAAACAGTGTCATATACTCTGCTTCAGTAGATGAAGTTGCAACAGAGTTTTGTTTCTTTGTATTCCAAAAAATTAAACATGATTCGAACATTTTGAATAAGTAACCAGTAGTGCTTTTCCTATCATTCTCACTCCCACCCCAATCAGAATCAACATCGCCAACAAACATTTGTTTGTAATTTGAGTATTTAATATTTAATTTCAAATAAATCAGTCATTCTGAATTTGCTCATTAAATATCTTTTGAAATCCGTCAATGTTTCAATACCTGCTGTTGCGATTACTAAGTCATCTACATATAATAACATATAAATTTTTAAGTATACATATTACCTTTATCAAGATTGTAAAGCTTCAAACCAACATCTTGCTGCCTGCTTATATCCATAAATGGCTTTATTTAATTTGCAGACTTTATCACTACCACAGGATAATTCTTGAGGAACCATCATATAAATTTCCTCTTTCAACATGCCATTTAAGAAGGCAGTTTTAACATCCATATGATGAACTTTTAAATTAAATTGGTTTGCAAACGATAATATAAACTATCGGAAACTAGAAATTCTTGCTACTAGAGCAAACGTTTCATCGTAATCAATTAAATATTCTTGTGTGAAACCATGTGCAACGAGCCCAGCTTTAAATCTAATTGGGTTACCTAATTCATCATATTTAATTGTAAAAACCCACCTACAACCAACTATATTTTTATTTTCAGGGTTTGGTACAAGAGACCAAGTTTGGTTATAATAATGCGAACTAAGCTCTTCTTTAATTGCTTCTTCCCAAAATACCCTATCGTTTCTGTTTATTTCATCAAAAGGATTTGGAGTAATATTAATGAAATTCTGTGCATTCATTATGCAACTACTGATACACAAATCTTCTTCTTTATATGATATCTGTGGTCGTTCCTTCAATCTTTCACTTCTTTTGACTTCAGTTTCAATCTTTCTTTTATTCAAATGAGAGTTGGACAGCTGACTATTATATTCATTTGTATTTTCTAATACATTTCCACCAATCTCAAGTGGATCGGGATTCTCTTTACTTGTTACCACACCACTAGGCTGTTTATCTGATTTCAATTCTTTAGATTTCCTTTTCGTATTCTCATTCGGTTTTCCGAATTTTAATTTTATTTCTTCCGTACTCTCATTCGGGATTTTAATTGGAACAAATGCAGTTTACGGGACTTTCTCCGATTTTTTTCACTTTTTTTTTACCGTTAGATTTTACCGTTAGGACCGGAAGTGTGTACTTTATTTCCGGGGCTAGGCAGCCATTTTCGATTTATGGGCGTTTTAAGTTCACGAAAGATGACCTAATAAAAGGTCAATAACTAAAGTAGATAACCTATAGTACCGCCAGTGGTACCATTGGAAAGGTATTGTTATTGTCTTTATTTGTGCTATACATAGTTTTCATAACACTCCAACAGTTTAGAAGTTATACGTATTTTTATGTAATTATGAATTTGTGCTTGTGAAACAGAGATGTTTTTCTCGGAAATGGATACATTAATGTACCACAAAAAATATATATCGTGAAAGCCCATTGTCTTACCTTTAAAATGGTATATAACATGCCATACTTACTTATTGTATTTGTAATGTAAACCGATATAAAGTAAAAATCATCAGTGGTCAGATTTCATTAAAATTGTATTTACATGCACAAAGACTTACAGCCTTATCTCGTATTTTTAAACGCAAACGCAAACTTAAACGCAATGCGTTTCAAATGGTATGATCAAACTTTTTCGAGTAGACTGCGTTTCAGTTTTGAGGAGAAACACAAAGATAAACAAACTTTACGTAGTCTTGCAGACTTCCCCTGCTTGCAGAGCACAAAGAGTTACCATGCATGAAGCATTTTTAGCATTTTTACAAGTATTTTTTAGGAATCCCAATGAATTAGTGCTATCATTGATGTATGGCAACAATTTGTACAACAAAAGCAAATCTGATAATACGCACACATTGTTTACATATTGATATTGTGTTTATTATCGTGTGCTCTTTATGTGAGAGTGAATATAGCAGCAATATTCCTCGTGCGATTACCAGAGCGCAGCGTCATAGCGTGGAATAAAATACGGGGATACTCAGAAGAGGGACAAATCGGATATTTTACATATGTCGGAGCATCAGTAACTCTAATATTATTTGTTACTTATGTATGTGCATTATTTTATTTTATATAATGAACAGGTTTATGAGAAACTACGCATGAAAAAGGAAGTTTTTCTGAACCTTTTGGAGAAGTTAGCGCCATGCATAAAAAAAACTGTATGAGCCACTGTTCAGAATCACACCAAACGCGAGCATTTTGCGATCGTCTGGTTTGAGAGACTTTTTCCACGAAATAGCTCATCCATCATGCCACAAATACAAAAGTAGTGAAGTCTGCAAAACATGTAAATTACCAACAAAGCTGCGTTTGGGTTTGGTTCCGCGATTCGAGTGTGTTTGAGAGATTTACAAATTTTTCTCTCTCAATTCATCGAAAAATACGAAAAGCACAAAACAAAACGCGAAATAAACGCAACGCGAAAAGATACACGATAAGGCTGTTAATCCTCTAAATCCTCGACATAAATTTCGTAATCTTCTTCTGGATAATCTTCTATATGTGATTTTGGCATTAGTGGGTTATATATACGCCCAGCTGTCCGCGCGATTTTTCATAAAAATTTTTCAATTTTAAATATTGGTAATGTATGTATGAAGAATTTACTAGGGCCGCAGGCGAAAAATTTTTATGAAAAATCGCGCGATTTTTCATAAAAATTTTTCAATTTTAAATATTAAATACTGAACAATACGCGCTAAGGTACAAAGGTTTCCTGTAGTCAAGTCTAAGATGCGTGTTCGGATATCCACCGAACACTAATTTTGAATATTTCATTAAAAGTGGTCGAAACTGTGAGAGATACCCTATCATGTTATATACCGTTGGAAAGGGGAGGTTATGGGCTCTAAGAAACCTGAATTTAATATATACCTTAATTATCAAAGAAGAGAAAAAAAAAATATTTTGTAATGCAACCTCCACTATTTTTTCTTAAAACTAAATTATCTCCATAAATACTTGTTAAAATCAAAAAATGATTATGACTTAAAATATCGACCTTGCTAGGACCTTTCGAACGCTATCTGGTTCGAATTTTTTACTGGTAAACCTTATAGTTTAAGAGATATCGCTATTTGAAATTTGAGATTTTTTTACATTCAAACGCCCATAAAATCTAAACTAAGGCCACGCCCCAAAAATTTTTTACATGGTTATATTCAGGACAAGAAGGCGAGCTAAGGTGTAGTTTAGGGGACTGAACTGAGCCAGTCCCGTAAACTGCATTTATACCTTTTAATTTCATTACCAGAGTCCCTCAAATTTACTCTGTTCTTTAACACAGTCCTAGAATTTATCATGTTTGTTTCATCAACGACAACATATCTCGCTGTCACAAACTTCCCAGTTTCCATATCTCACAATTTGTATTCATTTGGTTCATACCCGACAAGTATACCTTTCCATGATTTTTCATGAAATTTTCTTTTTCTTGTTTTGTTATGTACATATACATAATAAAACAGGATTAGTTATGTTTGCTAGCGAGTAGACGTGTTTTTCTTCTGTTTCTCGGGGAAAGTAATAAATATTTAATTGTTCGGCGCTTACTTGCTTCTGCTGGCAAGTTTAGTGTATGAACAATCATACTAACTGCAGTCGCATAGTTTAAAGTCATCATCATATGTAGTTGCTGAAAAATTAAAAATTAAACAATTAACTAATTCATGCACTCAGTGGTAAAAAATTTTTTTCCCCGCGAATTTTTTGCCGAATTGTGTCATTTAGTGTGAGAAACAAATTTAGCGAACAGCATTAAAGAATACGAAGACAAACGTGCAAGAGTTCACCGCCTATCCAGAGAAATTTGCCAAGTTATACACACATCAATTATTAAACAACTGTAAACATTTTTAACGCTCGCAGTGATGCACCTGAGAAGCAAGCCTTCGCAAACTAAGAGAGCCCTTACAACACCTGTACACAGGAATCTTCAGCGACTGTTACCGAAATGAATGTCCCAATTACTCTCGATCAACAACAACAACAACAACAACAAGCAGAGCGAGCTGCTAATTACTAATATGGCTAAGGAAATCGCTTCTCTGCGTGAAGAATTTAACAAAAAATTCGAGGAGATCGGAGATAAATGGACAGCTAAAGTTAATGCTGTAAATAAAGAGTTGAATAGTATCGTTTTGAGAATTACTGATGCTAAAAAAGTGATGGCTACAGTTGAATCACATGATACTGTCTCTCTTATGGGGTGATTCTGTATCTTTCAACGGAAACGTTTACACCCGTTTTGCTTTGTATTTTTCGTAAAACAGCTGATCGAAATGCTGCTCAACGTACGTCGATGGTTCTTATCTATTTTGAAGCGGCAATCGCTGTTCCTTCCAATTTACAACAATACTTTCCACGCTGTTTGTGTGTTTGCCCTGGAAAACGGAATTCAGTATTTTAAGAATGGAAATGCGGCCGTGTTTCTTTGTCAAATCCAACGTACAGAAAAAATTAAACGTTTGCCTGCGATCGGAGCAGAAGGTGTGCTGTTTTTTTGTTATATTTGTTTTTTGTATGATTATTATGAAACCTATAAAAAAATTTTCAATTTCAATTTTTATTTTCAATTATTATCAATTTTTATTTTCAATAGATCACTATTTATAACTATTTAGTAGGCACACTATAATTTATAACATTGACGATGCTTGTATAATGACGCGAGAAAAAGAGAGCACAAAACAAAATTATTGAACGCATACAATTACTTATAAGACGAAAAGATCAAACTGTCTGGATAACATACACGAGTGTAGAATATGTATACACAGCCAACCGTTCGGTCGTTGAAGTAGCCTGAAAAGTTGAAATACATTGGAAAATATAGTGAATAGAAATTTAAGAACACGGCGTTCGGTTGGGAACGTGCACAGACGTTTCCGTTGAAAGATACAGAATGACCCCATTAATGAAGAATTAAACAGAGCAAAAAATCGAATTTTTGCACTTGAGCAAAGCCAAGTGACAAGTGACGCTGTGTTGTTCGGTGTTCCGGAGAGCGACGATGAGAATCTACCTGCTCTCTACAATAAGCTGTGTGTCTCCATCGGATGCAACTCCCCGTTGATAAAAAGCATCTTTCGTGTCAAACGCTTTCGAGACAGTAACGCTAGTAGCCTGCCCTGATAATTTTGAGATTTGCTAGCTCTTATAAAAGAAATATTGTTCTACGCCAGGCATTCACATATCGTAAAAGATCTAATAGAGATCTTCTCCTAAGTGATCTCGGTATAGAGGCTGCTGGCAGCTGTTACATTAACGAGAGCTTGACGAAAATCACCCGTGACCTTCTGCAGGCTGCAGTACGCCTCAAAAGGAAGAACAAATTAGTTGCTGCTTTTGCCAGAAGAGGACATGTTTTTGTTAAGGTGACTGGGAATCATGGGTATGAGGAGGTTAGCAACAAAAGTGAACTAGAAGCTTGCGTGACGACTGCACTGGTGTAATTGTAATTGTAGTAAATATATATATGTAGTTCCACCTTATCTTTGTTTCTTGCACACATACACATCTTATTTTCCTTCCAGAGTACAGATGAAATTGTGTTAGTAACATGTTAACTTTATATGAAATCATTTCAGTAAATTATCTCTATTTCGTTTCTATTACTATTTCTATTGTTATTTCTGCGACAATTACTATTGTTACTGCTGTTCCTTTTCTTGCTACGACGATAGAGTATTCTGCGCTTAAGTTGTGCCTATGCTATCCAGCAGCCATAAAACTAAAATCGACTGGTGGTGGGTGTAGTAGACAGCTGGTGAACATTCTATGTCGGAGGCAGGCTGGCTTGAAAATTGCACACTTGAATGCAAGAAGTTTAAATTTATCCAAGTTGGACTATGCTAGATATGTATTCTCCGAGTCATCTGTGGATGTCATTTGTATGTCGGAAACTTGGTTCTGTAAGGATGTCTCAGATGTTATGTATGAAATTGAAAATTATACGCTGTTTAGGAACGATAGGTTGATCAAACTTGGGGGTGGAGTTGCAATTTATTGTCGTAATAACCTGAATGCAAGGGTCATTGGCAAATCTTGTGGGGAGGGGACTGAATATATTAATATATGTTTATCTGATGAAACACAAAAGCTGCTTGTGTCATGTGTATATAACTCACACAGATTATCTCGTATTGAATGCTTCTGCACTGACTTAAATCAGTTGTCGATTGAGTTTAATAATTACATTATATGTGGGGATTTCAACATAAATCTTTTGTGTAATGATTGCAACTGTAGCGCATTTCTTGAAAAAATTGCTTCGGTCGGCCTCCATGTTGTTAATGACACCATGTCTACCCGATATATGGTAGATCAATGTCCCAGTCTTCTCGATTATTTCATCACATCAGATATATCTTCAGTTCTCCTTTTTGATCAACTCTACTTTCTTTCTGATCACGATTTGATTTTTTGCACCTTTGACATTATCTTAAACTGTCCTCCTACTTCTACTAGTTTTTCCTATCATGACTTCAATTCCATTAACCCCCAAAAGCTTTCCCAGGAACTCTGTTCGGTTCCGTGGAATGATATCTGGTTACATCCTTCAGTAGACGGGAAGTTGGCAGTCTTCACAAATATCGCAAATCAGTTATTTGCTAATAACGTTCCCTTAAAAACAGTCCGGATTCAAAATGTAAACTGCCCATGGTTCACGAAGCGTGTTCAAGTGCACATTCGAAGGAGAAATAAATTACGTAGCATTTGGAAAAAAAACCCTACTGCAAACAATTGGGAGACTTACAGGCGCGAAAGAAACTTGTCAGTGCTTGTCACAAAACGATCAAAGATTAGTTACTACTCCGCTAAATTCAATGTGACTTTGCCAACTAAGGAGTTTGGAGCAACTTAAAGAAAATTGGAATTGGTGATAGGCGACAGACTACCTGCCATCTTGAAGGAAACATAATGAACGACTTTTTTCTCTCACTTTCTGATACGTTGGGTAATAATACGCAACATTTTACACCCACTTTTTCCGGCAATGCTCTAAACTTTAATTTCTCTACGGTTTCCGAAATTGAGGTTCGAAAAAACATATTAAAAATTAAGTCAAATGCTGTTGGTGTTTATGGAATACGTCTAAAATTTATTAAAATAATTCTTCCGTACATACTTAGCCCTCTCACGCACATAATCAAACATTGCTTCACAACGTCCACTTTTCCTGATGCTTAGAAAACTGCTGTGGTCATACCTTTACCCAAAAAAGCTAATGCGTGTGAAGTTTCCGATTTCAGGCCTATATTTTTCAGTATTTCAGAATTTCAGTATCCTGTCGTCACTATCTAAGGCATGTGAGATAATAATGGCTGAACAAATTTCCCTATATGTGGCGAAAAATAATATGCTCTCCAGTCCGGATTTCGAGCTAGCCGCAGCTGTTCTACAGCAGCAATGAAAATTCTAGATGACATTAGGCCGGATTATGATCGTGGGTTGATTAAGCTGTTGTGCTTGTTGGATTTTTCAAAAGCGTTTGATACCATAAATCATCTGCTACTCTGTCAAAAACTAGAACGCTTATTTAGTTTTTCTAAAATCGCAGTTAGTTTTATTCATTGCTACTTGACTAATCGAAAGCAAAGCGATAAGTACTCACGGTACAAAGTGATCCATTGCGGTGTGCCTCAAGGGTCAGTTCTAGGTCCTCTGTTATTTTCACTTTTTATAAATGACGTGTTCCTAATTTGTAAACATGCATGTATGCATGCTTACGCTGATGATGTTCAGCAATATTTATCTGGTGAACCGAATTTGAAGGAGGAGCATACAGACTAAACGTTGATTTGAGCTCTCTGCATCAATGGGCCCGCGATAATGGACTATAGCTAAATCCACTGAAATCCCAAGTGCTACCAATAGCTCGTCGAAGTGTATGCCTGGAGGATATCCCTAGCATCAATTTAGGCAATACCAATCTAGCAACAGTAAGGGTCGTTACTAATCTTGGATGCTTAATTAATAGCGATGTATCATGTAATGATCATATTAATAAAGTTGTGAAAAAAATTTACTGTATATTGAGAAACTAACTATTCTAAGGGTATCCTCAGAATACACACCAATTGAAACGAGGCGGATGTTAGCTAGACAGCTGATCTCACCCATTATTACCTACCCTGCACAAATATACAGCAAGCTTGACTCCAGTTCTCAATTGAAATTAGAACTTGTTTTCAATCAGGTGACGCGTTATGTTTTTAGATTACGAAGGTTTGATCATCTAGGGCACTTTAGACGTAAAATACTCGACTGTGACATTATCAAACGCGCGAAACTGTGTATTCATGCATAGTCTAATTATCAATAAAAGTCCGAAATATCTATTTGACAAACTGAAGTTTGGGACATCCAGCAGAAGTAATGTACTGATCATTCCCCGCTTTAATTTCATGAATTCGACTAGATTGTTTTTATCCACGCAGCTAGATTATACAACTCACTACCAAATCATATAAAGACTGCAACAGGGAGGACACAATTTAGGCGCGCTATACTTGATTACTTCTCTTCTTTGTAATTTGCTATTTCTTTCTATCCTCATCTTTGTTATGTTCTATATATTTTCTATCTAAAGGGTCCGCCATCTAACGTTTTTGTTTTTTCAACTAGTGCTTATTTCGTGAATGGTAACACTTAGCTCATGTCTGATTTGACAGATAATTATTAGGTGTACAAGTTTAGGTGTATAAGTTTCCGCGGTTTGTCAAAAGATGGCCCCACCAGAAGGTTATGGAGAAATTGTCAGATGTAAAACGTAATATCCCAAGTTTCGTCATCCGGCAACACCATAACCTTAAAGTATTAGTGATTCCGTATCAGCATCACGTACTTTTTTTCCTGCAAAAATGTCAAGTTTTGTGCCGAATAAGCATCATTTGCGGGAACTTTTGATTTACTTCTTTAATTTGAAAAAATGTGCAGCTGAGGCGCATCGATTGCTTCTAGAAGCATATGGTGAAGCTGCTTTAAGTGAGAGAAGTTGTCAGGAATGGTTTCAAAAGTTTAAGAACGGTGAGTTTGACGTGAAGGACAAAGAACGCAGTGGAAGGCCGAAAGTGTATTATGAATTGCTCAAACCAAGCGAAACCATTACTGGAGCTCTCTACCGAACACAATTGATGAGATTGAGTCGGGCACTTAAGGAAAAACGCGCCCATTACTACTCCAGACACGACAAAATTATTCTTTTACACGATAAAGCTCGTCCACATGTTGCGGCGCCGGTAAAAACATACTTGGAAACACTCAACTGGGAAGTTTTACCCCACCCGCCGTATTCACCAGACTTAGCCCCTTCTGATTATCACCTGTTCCGGTCGATGGCACATGGTCTGTCTGAGCAGCGCTTCACATCATATGAAGACACCAAAAATTTGGTAGATTTGTGGATAGCGTCAAAAGATGAAGAGTTTTTTCGACGGGGTATCCGAATGTTGCCAGAAAGATGGGGAAAAGTAGTGGCAAATGATGGAAAATACTTTGAATAAAACGTAATGTACTGTTCCTTCACAATAAATTCCTAACTTTTTATAAAAAACCGCGGAAACTTATTTGTACACGTAATACAATTTTTAGATTTTATCTACTGAGATTAGAATTGTTGATTTTGTGTGAAGTTTTTTATAAAATCATTGCCACGCCCATTTCAACCATTCAGAGGTCGATAATAATCACAGTAGTGTGTATTACATAATAATAATAATATTTACATAATAATTTTTGTCATCAATTGTTGAAGGTGTTATCGGACCACAGACATCTGAATTGACAACAATAAAGGTCTTTTAATATAATCCTTATTTTTAAATCTATTAAAACTTAGTCTAGCTTGTTTCCCGTTTATACATGCCTCACATAATTCATTATTAGGCTGCAAATTCTTTAAAAGGTTAATATCGCTAAACATATTTTTGCCTTTTATATATAAAAATTTTCCTTTATTAATATTAGGTGTAGGAATTAATAATGCGGATTTTTTGGCTTGAAAATGGCATTTATTTGATTCCTCATGCTCTGATGCACATAACGCTAGTTACACCATCTGTTATCTAAATCCGCATTATTAATTCCTACACCTATTACATATAATCTTTCATGCCACAATAGATAATCATTACTTTTAATTGCATTCCACGCATACAGTGTTCCACTAAAGTCTTCGTACAGCACTTGATCAAAACTTTATTGATAAAAAAAGTTAATGTATAGCAAGAATTTAAAAAAAATTTTAATACAGCTTTGTTTATTAGTCATTTCCTTCAATTTAACAAAATAAACGAATTTAATCAATTAATTCAAAAGTTATTAATTAAAATCGCAACAAAGTCACTGAATTAGCTCCAATAAAATCTTCATACACTCACAAACAAGGTAACTAAAAATCCTTATAAAATGTGAACTTTTTTTTTAATATTTTGTGAGGTAGCCTATATTTTTAATAACGGCTTTAAGACGGTCCGGCATCGATTCCACAATTTTTTTAAAAAACCTAGCGTGGTTGGATTTTCACACATTCCTCCTGAAGAACATCTTTTAGTCGAGACTTTAAGCTAATATGATGCGCCTTGATCCTTTCCTAAAGCATTTTCCACATCTACTCAATGGGGTTGAGATCAGGACTCTGTGGTGGTATTTTGAGCATATGTGGAACATTGTACGCCAAGTACATCCTAGGGTTGTGCGCCATGTCTTTGGGATAATTATCTTGCTGAAAATAATATTCCTGAGATACGCCCAATTTTTCAGCACTTGGCTTCAATTTTCTCTTCAATATATCGATGTATGCACGGTGGTCCATAACTTCCTTAATTATCTCCAAGTTACCAACGCCACTAGCAGCCATACACCCCCATACTAGCACCCCGCCACCGAAAGCATCGAATATATTAACGTGGCTTAATAACAAAGATTCGCCCCTTAATTTTAACGAAAGCAACTTTTTCCGAACAGCCAACTGTGACGCTAAGCTCTTTCGCTCATATATTGTATCTAACTTTTTGAAAATTTGCTTTGCAGTACATTCACTACTTGCAAAGCCAATAAAGGAATCACTTAAGTATTCAATAATTATACTTTTTGCATTTCTTTCACTTTTGTTCCAATCTTCAGTAATTTGTTCCGGAACTTCAATATCAACAACTTTTAGAACATTGATCTCAGCTAAGAGAGAAAATTAAATATTTTTCACCATCAAAAGGCTTAATGTTTCTTTTCACTTTTTCCATTTTTTTAATATTTTATTTTTATTCTTCTGTTTTAATAGTTCAAGTTTTTTTTATTTTTTATAGTTCACGAAAAGTTTAATAATATTTTTTTTATATTAATCACAATCAATGGACCGGATCTGGGCCCATAACCTTTTAGATATAGAAATAAAATACAAGTTCAATTTTAATTACGAATGTTTAAGACTTTATTTTAAATAACTTTAATTATACGATCTTGTCACTATTAGAGATCAGAAACGAATGAATAAAGAACTCTTCGTTTTTTTAAAGTAAACTACTATTACGCATCCTTTTAAAAACTTCTTTTTAGAAAAACAATGAAACTATATTTACTTTGACCTAACGGAATATCACATTTTCGTGTCACAGAATTTCATAAGAATGCGTTATTGCGTATTTCTTTAGTTATTGCGTATTTCTTTATTTATTTAAAAGGGAAATTCTTGTGAATTCAACAGATACAAATAATACTGTACCTGTTGCCGATAAGGGCTACGGTCGAGGTAATGCTAGTTACACACACACACTGCGACCAATGAATAAACATAACAAATCTCAGCGGCACACAGTTAGAGTATATAAATAGCAGCCCACCAAATTATCTTTGATGCAAAATTTTCTTATACAGGGTGGCGCTGAATGACCGATATGGTTTGAATGTTTAATAACTTTTTTATTTAATGAATTATTATTATTTTTTTTTTTTTGGTGTTATAAAGTATATTAATGGGGAATATTTTTGGCTTAAGTAGAAAAATTATATCCCGCAAGTGATGGCCGTTTTCGGCTTCGCACATTCGTGCTCTTTCCAGTACATTTTGCATAACTTTTCGTAAAATTTCCGGTGTTATGGTTTGAATTTCATTGCGAATGTCTTCTTTTAGCTGTGGTATGGTGGATGGCTTATTAATGTATACCCTTTCTTTCAAATAACCCCAAAGAAAACAGTCTGGCGCTGTCAAATCGGGTGAACGTGGGGGCCAATTGAAATCGCTTCTGCGCGAAATAATGCGTTCGCCAAAGAGGTCCCGTAACAGAGCCATTGTGTCAAATTCAACCATTGCTGATCGCTGTTCTGTTGTGTAGTATTCCATTTCAAATTCCCCAAGTGTTCTTCACAAAATTCTGAAATAAAAATAAAAAAAAATAAAAAATTTAAAAAGTTATTAAACATTCAAACCATATCGGTCATTAAGCGCCACCCTGTATAAGTACTAACAAAATATTCTGAAATAAACATATGCATATGTACATATATTTGCCGCAAACCTACTATTATGTCATTACAAAAGAATTAATTAATGTATTGTGCTATGTATTTTAAAAATTATAATTATTTATTAATTATTAGCTAATCTGAAACTAACTATTTTAACTCTCAAGTAGCTTCTTCCAAACCTAACCACATATTCATGCTTCTCCACACTTCTTAATAATAACTCTTAAAATAACTTTTATTTCAAAAAAGTTAGCCGAAAAAGTCATTAGAAAAACTTTTATCGATGACTTTTAAAATAAAACTTAAACCTTTAACTTATATTTTGAAAATAAAATTTAAGAGTTAAATTTTTAACTTTTATTTTCAAAATAAAAGTTATGAGAAAAACTGTTAACTTTTATTTTCAAAATAAAAGTTACGAGAAAAACTTTTAACTTTTATTTTCAAAATAAAAGTTAAAAGTCTAATTTTTATGAGCAAGGTCATTGGAATAATTTTCAGGCTCTGCCTGTAACACATTTTTAAAAAATATATCTTCAAATCTGTACATATATGTCAGGTATTTTACTCAGGTATCGCTACAAAATTCGTTTAATGTGATGATGCTAATAAATCTTAAATTAAATTGCAGGCTGATGAAGTCGGGAATCAATCCATTTGATTCACAGGAAGCGAAGCCCTATAAAAACGATCCGGAAATCTTGGCTATGACAAATCTTGTGGTGTCTTACCAAAACAATGATATTAACGAGTTTGAATCGATTTTGCGTATAAATCGCAACAATATAATGGCTGATCCTTTTATACGCGAGCATATTGAGGACCTTTTGCGGAACATACGCACACAAGTACTAATCAAACTTATACGTCCCTATAAAAACATAGCAATTCCGTTCATAGCAAATGCATTAAATATAGAACCATTGGAGGTTGAAAATTTACTGGTCTCCTGCATTTTGGATAAGTATGATTCTATAAGTAAGCTTTACGTATTTTGCTTACTCTATTATTCATTTATAGCACAATACAAGGACGCATAGATCAGGTGAATCAAGTACTGCAATTAAACAAGGAAACCTGCTGTACTAGTCGCTACACTGCTATGGAAAAATTGTCAAACCAAGTTCATTCACTTCAATTAGCTATTTTTAACAAAATGGCTTAAGTATCGACTGAAATAGCTGCATAACTAACACCAATGAATGAAATATAAACTTTTATTGAAACGTTGTTTTAAATAGGGGGCGAAGTGAGCCGTTATCCGTTAGCCACATTATCCTAATCTAATCTAGCTCACATCTTCCGTTATTCTGAAAAGGCCACCAAACTATTTATTTACCCTAGCTTAAGAGTATAAGTTATACATTTATATATTTATTTACTTTAACTAGTATTTATTTACTAAGCGTTCAATACGGATTTACAGTTGACATACATATATACAAATTTAGCACAATATATAAATTGGAAGAATATAAATATTTATGCATACTATTTAGATGAATGGTAGATAATTTTTTGTTTAGTTAAGCAAACAGAATCAGACGAGTTAATTACAGAACATACCGAATTGAAATCCGAATAGACGCTTTTAATATTTGGGACTCGTGCAGGGCTAACGTTACAATTCATTCAAAATATAAATTTTCTAAAATATAACGTACCGATTGTAGAGTGACTATTATCATTTCGTGGCTAAATAACCTGGAATAATCATAATTCGGTTAAGTCTTTTTGATATTTGGGACTTGTGCAGCGCTAACTTTACAACTCATTAAAAATATAAATAAATAAATATTTTTTAAATCCATTTTGTAGAGTAAGACTCTGGCCATCGTGTAATCATAGTCCGGTTAAGTCTTATTGATATATGAGACGTGCAAAAAAATAATTCATAAAAAATGTGATAGATGTGATGAGAAAATAGATTGTTAGCAGATCAATTCAATTTTTTTAACACAGGTAAATTCGACGAGTGCTAACTGAATTCGCCGCGATAGGGCGATGAGAAGAACCTTGCAATTCGTCCTCGTTTTGTTCTTTCACAATGACAAAATATGTGCAAGAAATCTTCCGTTTTAAAGAAAGTTTAAACATGAACAAACAAAATGCAATTGAAACTCGCGAGCTTGTGATAAAATTAAGTAAAGAAAGCAAATCATTGCGTATTATTGGTGAAATTATTGGGAGGAACCAAAGTATTGTAAAAAAGATGCTACAAAAAATTCAATTTAACGAAGAAATTGGGAGATCGGCAGCGTTCCGACAGACAAAGAAGTTTTCAGATGCTGGAAAGGGGCGATTTGTTAGAAGGGTAAGGAAAAATCCTGCTGAAAGCGCTGTCCAAGTTGCTGAAGAAGTGACCAGGAGAGAAGGAGCAAGCGTTAGTGCCATTACCATTCGCCGCGCTTTACATGGTAATGACTACAGGTATGGTTCCCAAAAAAGAAGCCGTTGTTTTCAAAAAGCAAAGATATGATCAAATAAAAGTGTTCTTTTCAACCATATACTTTCTTTTGAGGTTGACTGTATAAAGGATCTTTTGCAGTGATCAAAGTTTCGAGTTTCGACCGATACGTTGTCGAGGATTTAACGGATAAGCTACACAATCATAGACGCTACGCAAGCACATGAAACTCTGGTGTCATGTCGACACAAATTTGGAATGGAATAATCATGAGGAAAACGAGGTGTCAGGAGAGGTCGAACTGTAAACACCATTATCAACGCTAAAACTGTCATTGATAAGCTGTCAAAGAAGAAGAGGAGACAAGGAGTTGTTCCGTGGTCGGCGATTGAATTGGTGTTAAGATAATTGTCTGAATTATTTTTCTGAGTTCCTTTTATTTCTTGGAATTAATTTTTCTTTGTTTATAAAAATCACCAATAAAGAAGTTCTACATACATAACCTTCTTACGATTCCCGACTTCAGCTGATAAATTTACCTACTCTATCGAATCCGAGGAAAATGCTTAGTGCTATTTTTATCTTAAATTTATTATATGGTGTCACGGACTGCGTATATTTGTAAAGCAATATTTAACTTAGCATTGTTTGTCGTACATTTAGAAAACATCAGTAACTTCATTTAAGTTTCTGCAGATCAACGTTTTCTCAACATGAGCCATTTTGGAACGTCTATTCGGATTTCAATTCGGTATCTTCTTTCATTAACTCGTCTGATTCTGTTTTCTTTACTAAACAAAAAATTATCTACCATTCATCTAAATAGTATTCATAAATATTTATATTCTTCCAATTTATATATTGTGCTAAATTTGTATATACATACATATGTATGTAAGCTGTAAATCCGTATTTAACGCTTAGTTTCAACAAAATAAATAAATAAATTTATAACTTATACTAAGCTAACGTAAATAAATAGTTTGGTGGCCTTTTCAGAATAACGGTAGATGTGCGCTAGATTGGATTATGTTAATGTGAAATACGGATAACGGCTCACTTAGACCCCAAATTTTTAAATTTCCAATAATTATAATTTTTAAAAGAATTGTGTATCTGATGTGTATATTTTCGTAGCAGTTTTAGAATAGAAAAACTATATTTGATTGATAAAGGATTTCATGAATTAAAGTTTATTGAGTGCACCTCTGCACTAGCTACTTCAGCTAAAAGGTATTGAAAACTTTATCCATTCACATAAGCTCTGTAAGCTTCATAATGACCCCGGACCCTACAAAATACTTCATCGTTGTAGTTGTTGAGACTACGTAATTTAACTACGCATTGCTTCGTTAAAAAACAAGTCATGAAGTTATGAATACCAAATATAGAACTCTTCCTTCAATGTTTCCCCTTACGATATTATAGTAAAAATTACAGTACTCAAGGTATTATAGAAATAACAGAAAAAACAACAAAGTTATTGTAGAAGACTACAATGCTAAACATGCATTATCCGAACTGATTCAAACAAATGATACAAGTGAGAAACCCCTTAAATATTAATGCACTAAAACTACATACGGATATCTAGGTAAAAGCTAAAATTTGTCGTTCATTACAGAACAGTTGAATTTCAGACGCTGACGATATTGAACGTATTTTTATACAACTTATCCATAGACCAGTGTTATTAAAAAAGCTTAACTACAAAGTCTCAATCGTAGGCGAGTTTAACAATAAAGGACTATATAGAAATGTTTACCTTAGCAACTAGTTAACGCAATAGCTTCGAAATTAATAACAAAGAAAATAAAATATAATTAATTAAGCATATATCAAAGATATTTACGATTACAGACGAAACAAAGGAATTCAGTGTATTGATTGCTGAATGGATAATGGGTATTTGTTTAGACACAGGTGGGTAAATATCGTCTTCAGTGCGAGATATAAGGATCCTGGTTACGGGGTGAACATGCTAGGCTGGGCGGTTGTAAGGTTTCGACATTCTTAAGGTAAGCTTTTTAAAGGCATCCCTTAAAGGACTATCTTAAATCCGATCAAAATTGCGGTGGGTAATTATTTTCAAAGGTCATATATGTCGTCTTAAGGAATTTCTGTACATCAACTTTTTGTTTCCTAAGGATTGAACCTTTATGGAAATTGAAATCATGATCACATTTTAAAAACTTTATAAGTACATACATATACATATACATAATTATGCATGACCGCATACAATAGAAAAGTCAAAATACCGGATAAGGTTTAATTTCTTACAAATTACCTTGCAACTTTTTGAATACTTAGAACTGAAAATATTTTTATCTTATAAATATATTCACATAAAAATAAATGAAACTCTAGTAAAAATATATATATATAAATAAATATTTATATTTAAATATATTTAGATATATTCAAATAAATATTTATATTTAAATATATTTAGATACATTTAAATAAATATTTATATTTAAATATATTTATAAATATTTATATTTAAATTTATTTAGCGCTTTTTGTTGATTTCAATAAATTGATACTTCGTATCAAACGAAATAGTTACAACCACTATATTGCGTAGGAATTCGTGGCGCAATCGTTGAATGGTTTAAAGACTATTTAAAAGTTAGGTCACTTGGTGACTGCCGTGAAGCAACGAGTGTGTATCATGAGAAGATTACAAAGGCGAATTCGATTTTCAACATTAGCTACGATTAGGGCTACATACCAATTGGCTAGACTCAAACTGCGTTTGAAAATATTTGATCCTTATAAGGTTGTTAAATTCTGTATGACTTATGTGTATGCGTAAGAAGAGTTAATCAATCGAGCACTCGTATCAAAGACTACAAGACTGTAAACTCTTTTTTCACTTTGAATGTGTTGGTGAAATCAAGCTTGGGTGTTGTAGATTGCAAAAACAAAACGCATGAAATTTTTAAAGTTCGGGATCAAATTTTGACAGTTCGGGAATTCGTTTACAAAATATTTTGAGAGAGGAATGCAACTCTTGTTCTTCTTCATAGAAATAAGCCAGAAATATGATTTTTTAAATACGCAAAAAAGACCAAGGAGCCAGTTTTAAAACCAACGGATGCATCTAGAAATGTATATGAAACCTTTTTTAATTCATATAGTTGCACAGTATTGAATATTTTGCAGGTAAAACGAAGTTCAAATTCATAAAAATTCCTCATTTCATTAATGTAGTCAGCTGTTTTTAACCTACCACGCGTATTTTTAGCCGAAAGAGATGCCAACGTATTCAAGATGTTTTGTTGAATATTAGTGTGTGATTTAGTTTAATATTTAGTTAATTGTGATTTTAGTTCTTTTGGTCGTTAATGTAAATGAATTTAATTTTAGTTTAAATAAATGAGGTGTAAATTTATTTGTGTTAACACATTTTAATTTAAATAAAAGAGAAATAAAAAATTACAAAAACAAATAAGTTTACATTACTTTTTAATATTTCTAAACAGCTCAATATTTCAATCGTCAAAACCTCGAGAACTCATACATGCAAAGTAGTTTTTCTATTAATGTTTATTTAAAAACCAAAAAAATAATAAGTAATAAAGTTGTGTCATTGGTATCCCTGCCACTAACTCACCCCATCATTTTGTGACGGTGTAGTAATAAAGCAAAACGGTTTATCTTTTCAGATATCATGCTTTGTGATAGCCTGTTTTAGCTTGTAACATGTCGACAATTTTACGATAAAATTCACATACACTGTATGTGAACAAGCGGACGGACATTTTGTTGAGCTCTCTCACGAAATAAGAGGAGTTTCCAGTCTTGTAGTCTTTGGCTCGTATCGCCAGAGCATGAAAGAAAGAATCGATTAATTTTTTTTTACAGCGGGCGATGAAAAGAACGGTGCAATTCGTCTTCGTGTTGTTCTTCACAATAACAAAACATGTACAGCCGTCCGTCCGTTGATCAAACAGATTTGTTTTCAATTTTGCATATTATGGCTTTTGAAATTTTGCTTTTTCTAACTTCGTTCTGCTTCATGTTCGGTGTCTAAACTTTGTAAAGCGCTGTCACGTTTTACGTTCCGAGCATAGCGTGCTGTTGGAGAATTTGTGTAGGTAGAAAATTAATTTTCAAATTTCATTCAAAAGCCATAAAAATGGAAAACATATATGTTTGAATGGCGTAGGGACCGCTGCACATGTGTTGCTATTGTGAACAGAGATAATGAGATACGACCCTTCGAATTCGTCGCAAAATACATTGGCATTTTCACTAACACTACGATAAAAATTTGTGATTTTGTGCAAAAAATTTGTACTTTGCTGCAAAAAATTAGTACTTCGCCGAAAATAAATTGATCGAATGAACGCATGCAAAATTTCGGAGATACGTTTACGAAACGTCAAAACTAATAAGTAATTAAAAATTGTATCCTTTTACATGTGCATTAGGGTGGACCTTATTTTTCGACCATAACATTTTTACCACGCCGCCCTCTAAACTTGTACTATTTCATGAAAAAGTAATTTGTACAAAGTTTCAGATCGACAGATTTGACGTCGGGAAGACGTGGCACATCGAACACCAAGTTTTGAAATATAAATAATTGCGTTTCTATATTTATTTTATATCACAATGCGTTTTTATATTTCTCCGAAAATAATGGTTAGATCAATTTAACTTTTGCTTGCTGATTTTCAAAGCCAAATGTCCGCTTCTTAATATCCTTTTTAAATTGGATTCCTATGTCAAACAGTTTTTGAGAAAATTAATGCCAAAGTTAAAATTTGGAATAAAAATTCCGAAAAAAATGTTTGGATCGCACTTTGCTTTTAAATACGGTATTAAGTATAAAGCCGAAACCACAATGGCGCGTTAGGTCGGTCGCGCTTTGATCGGCGTTTGATAGACTTTACAAAAACTTTACGATAAAATCTTCCACGACGCTCGAGTTTCATTTTCTAAAACACAATGGCGCGTTAGATAGGTCGTGCTCGAATTCTACTAAGCACTGTTGAACTCTTCAAAATACTTTGGTTATGGCTCCAACTAGTGTAGAGCCCGTTGTAAAAGTTGCACTTATATTGCACAACTTTATAAAGCTAAATGACGATGTGTACTGCACTAAAAAAACGTGGATATTCATGACGAAAATGACGAAATTAACACTAGAGCAAATAAAACTATCTATCTTAATTAGCATTTCTATATTTTATTATTTCTTCATTACATTTTTTCAAAATTGAGATGTCAAACGCCAGACCTAGTTGAAGTAGAACCAACTAGTGCGTTTGAACGAGATTTACGTGATACGGAAAAATTTACGATATAACGCCTGAGGTCTTGTTGTGAATTGCCTCGTAAGATTCCGTGTGTTCAATAATATCTGTCAAAGCGCAACCGACCTAACGCGCCATTGTGGTTTCGGCTTAAATATTTTTCCGACCATAAAATTCTCTAATCAATTCTAGAGAGAATGCTTCAAACCGGAGGGATCTATGTTTTGTAATTTCCGAGAAAAATAAAAATTACGAAGCATATTTTCCTTTGAAACACCAAATTTTTGGCTACTTGTGTTTTATTACTAGTGCAAAAATATGGAAAAAGGAAGGAGTTTAGTTCGTAATTTCCACTTTCCTCGGAAACTACAAAACATAGAACCTTCCGGTTTGAAGCATTCTCTCTAGAATTGATTAGAGAATTTTATGGTCGGACAAAAATTTATACATAATACCGTATTTTAACGAAAAAATTACGACGAACAATTTTTTTTTTGAAATTTTTATTCCATATTTTAACTTTGGCATTAATTTTCTCAAAAACTGTTTGACGTAGGAACCTAATTTAAAGGGGATGTTAAGAGGCCGATATTTGGCTTTCAAACCCAATAAGCGAAAGCGATCCAGATATCGCCGTTATTTGTTAATAATTTTTTTCCGGTTTTTAGTCGAGTTTTTAGAAAATGGCCCCTCCTGCCTAAACGGGGGGAAATGCACCCCCCCTCCCATACGATTTTTTTCTTGCCTCGACCCAACCTACATGCCCTAGCCTTTTGTCTCTTTTGTCTTTGCGAAACATCCTGTATAACTAAAAAAAAAGGAAACTCACAATAAGATGCATAAAAGTTAATATCTATAATTTAAAAAATGCAGGTATTAGTTAATTATTAAGCTGTGAAAACTATACTGTATCACTAATATTATGAATATTCTTGAATATGAAGAACATGTAACCATTATTAAAAATGCTTGCTTCATTCCTTTTCGTTGATACAAATTTCGCATTTTTTGCAAGTTTCATATGAATGTGCCACGTCTTTCTGTTATTCGATCAACTTCATATTTTACAGAAATTATTTCTTTATCCAATGGAATAATTTTAGGGGGCGGCGTAAAAGAATGTTGCAAAAAATTTTCGCCCAGTACAGCTAAGGTCCACTCTAGTGCATATATGTGAATATATAATATATAAAACATACCTCCCACTTCCGTATAATGGTAGGTAATTAATGTAGCTTCCATACTTTACCGAGTATTGGTTGTTTATTCCTAATTTTTACTTTGGTATAAAGTAGTCGTTTTACTAATTTTTTGTTGCAAATGCAGTTTGGGAAACTTTACCAATTTTTGTACACTACCGGCCAAAAGTTTCGAAGCACCCTTGAAATTTCTACAAATCCTACTAATAATTATCCAAAGCTTTTAAAAATAAAAAGTTTCATTATACATTTTAAAGTTTATTGTATTTGCTTTCAAATTACATTAAAATTAAATTTTAGAAACATTTTTATTATCAAAATTTTTACAAAAATGTCTAAACTGATTTTTCATAAAAAAATCCCCCTTTGCACTGAATAACTTTTGCTACAATTCTTGACATTCTGGCGATTAATTTCTTTATGGTTTCCTGTTGTATATTGTTCCAGGATTCCAACAATGCATTCCACATTTCCTCTTTCGACGTAGTCGCTTTTTCTCGCACCTTTCGGTCCAGCTCATCCCATAGAAGCTCTATTGGATTGAGATCAGGTGACTGGGCAGGCCAAATCATATTTGTTAATATTCCAGATGTTTGTTTGCTCTCTAAATAGCCTCTGCACAATTTGGAACTGTGTTTGGAATCGTTATCTTGCTGCATCACGAAGCCTTCGGCGATAAATCGTAGGCCTGATGGTATGGCATTGTGCTGCAGTATCTTTCTATACTCCTCCTTTCGCATAATTCCATACTCCATTGCTTGAGAAGCATCCCCAGACCATAACGGAACCGCCGCCGTGCTTCACTGTTGGGATTACAAACTCCGGCAGCATGTTCTCTTGGGCACTACGTTTGGCGAATATTCTTTGATTTGACCCAAACAACTCGAACTTTGATTCGTCGTTCCAAAGAACATTTTTGAAGTCCTCTTCGGTTCATTTCTTATAGGTTAGAGTCCATTGAAGTGTTCTCTTTTTATTTCGTGTTCGAAGTAAGGGTTTTTCTTTAGCAATCCTTCCACAAAGACCAGCATCTCTAGCCGCCTTATTACAGTTGTTAGTGACACCGGGTTTGATCGACTGTTATTGATCTCGGCTTGTATTTCTGGAGCCGTTTTTCTTCTGTTCCGTCTGCTTGATATTGTCATTGCTCTATCTTCACGATTTCTTGTCGATCTTGGCCTTTAGGACCGCGGAAGGACCTCAAGAGTTCGATAATCCTTGTACGTTTTTATGGAGCGATGCACAGAAATAGTCGAAATTTTTAATTTTTGCTCTATTATCCGCTCGGAATTGCCTTCCTTAGGAAGAGTAATCACTGCAGATCTTATATCAATCTTATTTTTTCGCATGACTTCGGTTTTTTTAACGTTTGGTCAGTTTGAATCTTGAGGAACAAAGAATGGTGTCAATTTTCTAGATCAGCCTTTTATATTTGACCCAGGGTAAAAAATGGATGGTAATAATTATTCATAATTACCTTGAGTAATTACCCCATAAAAAAAATTACCCTGAGTACCTGAAAAAGGTTCTTTATAACCCTTTTTCCCAATTTTGTATGGTAAGTGCCATAAACAAAAAAATCAAATTTCTTGACTTAGTGCATTGTTTGAGCATGCAATTAAACAATGAACGCCGTAAACCCCTTTTGGGTTCCATATTACAGTTATCACTTTACAACCATCCTATTAAAAAAGACAAAATCAAAATTTATACAATATTAAAGAAATGCCACACGATTTTCTATGAACAGGAGTGGTGCTTCGAAACTTTTGGCCGGTAGTGTATGTCTGGTGAAACTTATATTTTAAAAGCCAATTAGAAGTTGGAAGAAATTTCCTCAAATATATGATATATATAATATAATGGTTTTTATAATGAACCTCTTTTAAGGTTTGTTCTCTATTAACAGGGCTATTCTCGTTGTCATATTTTAGTTGACAACCATGTTTTTTGACAAGTTGTCAATATTGCTATTCTGACTGTCACATAAAAGCTCTTTTCTTTACAAATTTGTCACGAGCCAAATAGCTGTTGACAACTATATTTTCAGAACAAAACAGCAAATGAACAGAAGAGAAACAGCAAATTTTTTTGTTATTTTTAATTTATTTATTGTTATTTATTTAAATTGTTATTTAATTTATATATTATTTGTTTAAAACCAGGTCTTTCAATGAAAATATTTTGTAATATAAATATATAATATAAATATATTATTACATATTCTTTGGTGCTACTTACATTGAAAGATGTTTCAGGATCTGGTTTTAAACAAATAATATATAAATTAAATAACAATTTAAATAAATAAATAAACAATTTAAATAATAAAATTTAAATAATAAAATTTAAATAATAAAATTTAACTAAATAATAATATATATTGTATATTCTTCTATATTCAGCACATTCCACACATGGTGGACATGAACTGCACATAGTGGGCCAGCTGCTCTGCCGTAGTCCGTTCGTATTTTCCTTTGCCATTTCATGTTCCATTTGTCAAAAATTACATTTTGGTTTCTGTAACACTAAGCTTTTCAGCATGTTACTGCATTAAAGCTTTCACTTTTACAGTCTTCTCTTGATTTTTTGTGCCGATTCCTGTTCTAACGTTCTATTTAATGTTTCTTCGGTTAAGCCTTTCTTCTCTAATAATTCCCTTAGTTTTACGTTCTCGCTTTCTAAGTTCGCTAGTAAGTCTTCCTGAAACTCTTTATTTATTAAATAATTGTCGTATCTATTTCTTAACGCGTTAAACTCTAATTCCCATGTCTTTGAATCTTCTGTCTTATTCTCTATTATCTGGTTTAGGAATTTAAGTAATTCCTCTCTACTCTAGACTTTATCAATTCTAAGTTTTCCTTGTTGCCTACTGTCTCTTTTAAAGTCGCCCAAATCCTGGATATAAATTCCCTTAACTGGCATTTCAGTTCTTTATGGGCTCTATCTAATTCTATGTAAGCTTGTTCCTGCAACGACTCGGCCATTAATTAAAAGAACGACATCTAATTTAGTGGTTTTTTATTCTATTAATATTTCAATTATGGCAATTTTTCCCAATTTTCCGTACTTAAAATTTTATTCAAGCGACTACTTAGCGACATCGATTATCGTTTAATCGTTCCATTAAACGTTTAATTCTTTATACTACTCGTAGTACTTAAAAGGCGAACAATTAACTTTTTCTTGTTAAGCTTTAGCTTCCTTAAACGTCTTATATTTCTTTCACGCTTCGTTTACCGAGCGTGCTGTAAACATTCGCTGTACATCTGTTCAGCTTTGTTTAAAGCAGAGACGAAGCGTAAAAATTTTCGTGACTTCGCTGTTCAGCTTTGTTTCAAGCAGAGACGAAGCGTCAAAATTTTCTTGACTTCGCTGTTCAGCTTTGTTTCAAGCAGAGCAAAAGCGTCAAAATTTTCGTGACTTCGCTGAGGTAATTTAAGACCTCACAGAAAGGAACGAACGACCTGCCTCTATTTTTCTATCTTTGATTGTTTTTTATCAGCTAGCAATTGTAATTGCTTGTTATTGAAACAACGAAGTTAACTTTGCTTTGATTCTCCAAACGATATGAAGTCTCTAAGCTCCTTACTTTAAATGTTTAACTTTTAATTTTAGTTTCTTAAAGTAACCAAAAAAAAATTCCTTTTTAGGGCCAGATTTTCAATGAACGATCGACGTGATTCTCCGTGACTCTGCTTTGTTATTTTCTCGTTTTCGATATCTCTACTATGTGTTTGTTGTTTTTTTCGTAATAATAACAAAGCAAAGTCACGGAGAATCACGTCGATCGTTCATTGAAAATCTGGCCCTTAATGTTTTAATTTATTGTAATTCCGATTATTACCCTTTTTTTTTGTGAAATTTTATACATTTGCGAATGTAGGACGTTTTATTTAAAAATACGAAATATGGACGAATAAAATGATAAAATGAATTATCAATTAATCAACTTAAAATGTGCGACTTTGAAATTAACTACATTGATTGTTAAAATTTATTTAACAGTGTAATTTGAAAACAAACGTCTAAGACACACCCGAGAAATTATACAACGAAAAATTAAAACTAACCCGTATACTGTACGCGTTTTGTTTTAGTATTGGATTGGATTTCTGTTTTTTAACGATTTGCGTTTATCATTTAAATTTTACCACGTTAAATAAATCCTTAAATTTATTTAAGTTAGTAAAATTACTCTGACTTTCGTCAATTGTCTCACAGTAACCAATATCGTTAATTAAAAAAAATCGCACAAATTCGTACTTGTTAATGTTGGCGACGTTTAAGTCGTTGCTGTTGATTACTGGCATTAACGAAAGATAACTAGCACATGAACCAGTATCTTTCACCAGAATATCTGCTGATTTGTTGGCATTCGGAACTTGAACCGACTGCCAACGCTGAAAATTAAAATGTTGTTAAATAAATGTAGAATTCAATTATTTTAAATCAATAGTTATTTTAATGCGCTTTAATTTTCACTAATTTAATTTTTCCGAATTTTCCTTAATTTCAATTTTTTAATTTTTCCTATTATTTAATTGCTTTCTTTTTCTTGTTTGCTGTTTACTAAGCTAATCTTTTTACTAATTCACTTCCTTAATTTCACTTTTTAATTTTTTAACTAAGCAACTACTTATTAACTATTTTACTTTATTCTACTTTCTTCTCTCAATCGAGCGATCCTCGGCTCGAAAAATCTGGCTGCGCCAATTTGTCTACCTTTTGTCGTTGTCCTCTGAGCAACGAATAAAACTCCTTGTTTATTGATTACTTATTACTTTTATTATTATTTCTTTTTACGTTTCGTTTTAGTAACTACACTTTACTTTGCACTATTCTTATTAGCACAATTTATTAATTAATCTAACTTAGAACAATCACGTGTCGCACGTGTAAACACGGCATTACAAATCATACATTGCGGTTTGCCTAAATTTTCAAAGGAAAAAATAGTAATTCTCTCATTCTTTATTCAACATTTGGCTCAGTGCAATCATAAAATAGTCTGACGCGATCTTGCTTGCTTGAAGTCTGACCGTCGACCAGAGATAAAGAGATAGGACACTTCGAATTCGCTGTTTCAATACATATGCATTTTGCTGAAATTTCACTAAACCTATGACAAAAAAACGTGTGCGCTGTCCTCTCATGTGTACTTCGCCACAGAAAATCGTGTGCTTTGTCCTCTCCTGTTTACTTCGCCGCACGAAGTGTACTTCGCCGCAGTATCACATGCACGCATGCAATATTGATTTTACGGGGTGCATTTTTGGAAACGTCAAAAATATATTTAAGAAATTAAACTTTTATTTATGCTCACATTATATACATAAGATATCTACCAGTTCCTTATAATTATAATAAATGTTTACTTTCAGATTTTACATAGTATTTGTTGATTTATTTGTTTATATTTAATTGGTATAAAGTTGTCGTCGTGCGAATATTTGGCTGTCAGTGAAGAGTTGTTCGAATTTTCACAAAAAAAATTAAGATTAGTAACTCCAGAATGGTCACATTTATATATTTTCTTTTATTTTCCAATATACAGTGTTCCACTAAAGTCTTCGTACAGCACTTCGTCACAACTTCATTGATAAAAAAGGTAATGCGTGGCAAGAATTTAAAAAAAAAATTAATGCAGCTTTGTTTATTAAACCATTTCCTTCAATTTAACAAAAAAATAAACCAATTTCATCAATTAATCCAAAAGTTATTAACTATAATCGCAAAAAAGTCACTGAATCAGTACCAATAAAGTCTTCGTACACTCACAAACAAAGTAACTAAAAATCCTTAAAAACTATGAATTGTTTTTTAAAATATTTGGTGGGGTAGCCTATATTTTTAATAACGGCTATCAGATGGTCCATCATCGATTCCACAACTTTCTGTACAAAGCGAGGTTCGATTTTCACCCATTCCCCCTGAAGAATTTCTTTTAGTCGAGACTTTGAGCTAATATGATGCATCCTGATCTTTTCTCAAGCATATTCCACATATACTCAATGGGGTTGAGATCAGGACCCTGTGGTGGTGTTTTAAACATGTGTGGAACATTGTACGCCAAGTACATCCTGGTGTTCTGTGCCATGTTTTTGAGATCATTATCTTGCTGAAAATAATACCCCACCAAATATTTTAAAAAACCAATTCACAGTTTCTAAGGATTTTTAGTTACTTTGTTTGTGAGTGTACGAAGACTTTATTGGAGCTAATTCAATGACTTTGTTGCGTTTTTAGTTAATAACTTTTGAATTAATTGATGAAATTGGTTTATTTTTTTGTTAAATTTAAGGAAATGGCTTAATAAACAAAGCTGTATTAAAATTTTTGTTAAATTCTTGCTACACATTGCCTTTTTTTATCAATAAAGTTTTGACGAAGTGCTGTACGATTACTGTAGTGGAACACTGTATTTGAAAATTATCTTTTGTTGATCCATCTGGGGGACTTAAATTCCCTTTTAACACCTACTGCTTGTATAGGGTCCGCTTATTTCGTGAATGGTAACACTTAGCTCATGTCTGATTTGACAGATAATTAGTTTTATCCTTCCACTGAACGAATATGGTTGTGTATACGCTTGAACAACGCTGGGAAATGGGCCTGCGATCGACTTACAGAAGATGCCGATTTTGCCAAAAAATCATCTTTTCAGATGAAGCTCATTTTGATCTTGGCGGGTATGTAAACAAGCAAAATTGTGGCATTTGGGGCACAGAAAACCCGCACGCATACATTGAAAAGCCGGTGCACCCAAAACGAGTCACTGTTTGGTGCGGATTTTGGTCCAGAGGCATAATTGGGCCATTTTTCTTCGAAAATGAGCAAGGAATGGCCGTTACAGTCAATGGCGATCGTTATCGGGCCATGTTGAACGAATTTTTGTTCACAAAAATTTAAGAGGAAGATATTGGCAACATTTGGTTTCAACAGGACGGCGCTACGTGCCACACAGCCGAAGCTACACTCTTTTTTTATAGCATTTTCAAAAAAAAAAAGTTATTTGGCGGACCCTGTATATTTGAGAAACTTCACCACCTTTGTTTACATATGGTGAAAAATTAATTTCATAAATCAATCAGAAGTTGATCGTTGTGAAATGTAATTTTATTTTATTTTATATAATATAATTCTTTAAGATAAATTATTTATTTTTGTTTTTGATTAATGAAAATCAAGAATAAAATAAGCATCTTATAACATGTTCTTCTCTAATAGGTGGAAAGCGCAGAAGCGTAAAGCACTGCGTTTTTCTATTTCACTCGTCCTGATTTTTCCATATTAAGTATATTGAAATTGAATTGTGTAAATTTACATAATTTATTTTAATTTTCTTTTCGTTACAACATATTACCAATATATTTGCATATGTACATATATAGGCATTACAAAAAGAATAAGAAAAAATACCATTTTTATACATTACAAGAAAATTGAAATTACAGATTTGTATGCATATTCTCAAATTTGCTGCTTTTTCTCCATTTGTCTGATCCGTTCATCACGTTCCTCTTTGATAATCTTATCCTTGGAATGAATCACTGATTGCAGCTGTAAGAGCCTGTTAAAAAAGTAGGTAAAGTCGAGCTCAGCAAGAATTAGCAATTGCAGCTATTTCCGATACCTTCTCTTTTAATTCTGCCAGCAGTTTATCCATATACAATGACACGCGAAGTGAAGAAATTTCCGAGTTCAGCGTCGCCGGTACATTCTGACTATGATGCTTCTTATGTTCCACTAATTGACTTGCTTATCTAAGCCATTAATGTGAGATACATTCAACAATTGCACTTTGCAAGTATTTTGATTTTGTTGCAACAACTTTCCATTGTGCGTGCCTAATTCAAGCACAAAACTACATAATCTGTAGCTGTAGCAAGGTGGACCTGCGATTAAAAAAGTATAAAAATTCATCTTATTTCACTGTATGTAATTTATAGACACCAACCTCATTTTTCAACCTATCTAACCCAAAAACATTATTCCAAAAGCCGACACGTGATTGGAAACGTTCCACATTGTCTTGCATTTCTTTGTGCTGATCCTGCAGCAATAATTATGAATCATCTGCAGTAGTTTTACCATTTCTGTTTCTCCTGGTAAATCTGCATGGAATGAGTTAACTTATTTGTGTTTTTATTAAATTTACACTTAGTCTTACCATACCTTAGGTTTGTGCATTACAGGCCTCAAATAATATCCATTCCAGATATCTTATATTGCTTTACCAGCTTATATTGCTTTAATATAAACTCCAAACTTTCGCAAACAATAATGTTTAAATAAATAAATGTATAAACTAAATTAATTCGTGGTGGAACATGAAAAAGCTGTTTTTTTCAACATACTGAAAGACAGAAAACAATAACAACAATATGGTAGATCGTCAAAATAGACGTCAAACCGATTTTTGAAGCGGCGAATTCGAAGTGTCCTATCTCATTATCTCTGCCGTCGACTGACTCATTTGATACGAACGATCGCTAGTGTCGGTGTGAAAACCCGACGACTTTTGTCGTGTACATATGAATAGCCGAGAGAAAAAATTAGCACGCGTGCCTATGGTGTGGCCAGCACTGTCGTAAAGCAACAAAAAATAAGTCGAGTTGCCTCGCTTCCTCTCTTCGCCCGCTTTAATGTGCTTGACGATCAATCGTTTCTTTCAAACCTCCTTTGGCATACATTGCTGCATCGATTAACTCTTCTTTCGCATAATTATTTATGAAAGAAAGCAAGAAAAACAGAGTTTTATTTATATAAAAACAAAACAATGGCAATCGTTACGATTATTTTGTTGCTTCGAACTTTTCATTGTTTTCGTTGTTCGCTTTAAAAATTTTGCGATTCAGCCTCGTAAGTTACGAATACGAATGTGCCAATATGTATTCGTTATTGGTTGCGAAGTTGCTTACGATTCGTTCTGATTTGAAAGCTAGAAAATTCATGCCTTTTGCCAAGAATGATAGAAAACAAGAATAGGCATTGCGCAGGTCCGTTAACTTTTTTTGTTTGAAAATGACGTCACGTCAGGTGCCTACACCGCTTGAAGCTATCAGTCAGAGATAATGAGATAGGAAACTTCTAAAAAGTGCAACTCTGGTTGTCAAATCGCATGTTGGTGGTTGTGTTTTTGTATGGTAGTGTTCGTGAAAACTCGATAATTGATGACGTTTTAGTGTAGAAACTCACCAGACTCAGACCCCATTCTTGGAATTTTTTGAGAAACTCCCCAGACTCGCACCCCCGAATATGTAACAATTTTATTTTATACACCTTGGACAGAACCCTTTGTTTTGAAATACCAACTTGGTGCAATGAATGAATGTCAATTATTTACAGATACGCTATTTAACAATCACTCGAACTTACTAACTGTAATTTCAATTTATGCTATACTTTTTAGTTTCATTTAGAAATTTTGTTATCTCAGGAAGACAAACCGTCAAATTATCTTCAATGTACGTTAACTGTGGACAATTTATTTCTGTTTTGGGCGGCTATGAAATTACAATGCGTGAAGCAAAATATTTTGTTCAAGCTTTTAAAGAAACGTTTTAATATACTTTGCATTTAATCAAAATTTAAAACGTGCCTTTTATTATTTAACTCTCAAATACAACGAATTAGTTTTTAATCACAGAGGAAAAAATTTTCTTAAGTTCTGGAAAATTAGAAAACTGAAGTGAGTTATAGATATATGCACTTATTTTTGGTTCTTTGAAATATATCAACACATTTAAATTTTGTATATACATATATATACAAAGAATTTCAGAAATGCTATTAACATTCCAGATTGTTTTAAATTTTTTTTCAAGGCTATTGCTTAATTTTTATAATTTAGACCAATCCTAAATTCGTTTTAGTTAGTTTTTTATATATATAGTTTTCAGGAACACACATTAATAAAACAAATCCTATACCGAGTCGTTTTACTTTATTTGCACTCTCAATCTCAATAGTTACCAAAAATGAATGAAAAAAAAAACCCTTATTATATTATCTAATAAACAATATTAAAAGCAAATAGGTTATTAAATTTATATAAATATATAGGTAACTGTCCAACCACAACGCAACGATGCGACGTCGCAAACGATAACGATTTCTCTCTCTTGAAATCTTCGAATGAGTGACATCTGTCGTCATAAATTATTTACATTTTGTTTTAAATAAAAATAATTTGAATAATTTCCTTGTTTGACAATTCGTTTGTCAAATTTATTTACATTTTTTGGGGAATTTGAAGAATTTCATCGAAAAGTAGGGCATACTGTTTTTCAAAAAATGAGAAAATCGGAAGAAGTTGTCAGAAAATTAGAAAATTTTATGACGACGTGAGAGAGCTCAACGACGTGTTCCATTCCATTTTTCTATAGGAACATCGCAATCGATTGCGACGTCGTTGCGTTGTGGTTGGACAGTAAATGGAATGTGGTGTTGGCATATCTACATATTTGATTCACCTCATTATTACATTCGGTTTTCCGGTTTGCAAACCTCGCACTATTACGTTCATTTTAGTACTAGTGCTACCAGTGCGCCACGATCTAACTGAAAATATGTTTTTTTTTGGTTGAAAAATACACGAGTGTACTTAAATGTGCCTAATTTATTAAACATTATTGTAATTAAGCTCTTCTTTTCATGTTATCAACATATTTTTCATTTTGTTTAAGTACACTTTTTCCAACTTACACTTTTACACAATTTCGTACATTTATAATTTCTTCTGGTAATGTGAACAGAAACGCTGTTCCGTGACGTCATTAAAATGTTCACCTCACTTGAATTTTTCAATTCAAGCGAACAGACAATCTATACAATTTGCTTAAATTTACTAATTTTGAATTCCTTTTTCACATATTTTTCAAGAATGCAAGAAAGAATGTTCCGGGGACATCAAAATGCACAAATTCCCAAATTTCAATAATTTTTTATTTTTCATCTTTACTTCTTATTTGTATAATATTATTATTTGTATATATCTTGTTTCCAGATTTTTTATTTATTTATTGTTTTAGTTTGTATTAAACTTTTCGCTAGTCTTTATTTCTGTTTGTACCGATATAATAGAATTTAAGTGTTCTTGTATATTTTAATTTCTACAATAACAATATGCGTGCTGATCAGCTGCGCGCGTATATTCTGTCAGTAGCTTTAACATTGCACCAAGCTAGCCACAACTAACTGTAGCAACTGTGAGTCAGTCAGCAGCGATGGAAATGAAAGTAGTAGAACTCTTCGATCAAGTTCCATCAGTGACTTTTTCTAGTTGGATGAAAAGCTGGCGACCAGAGCTTGACTGCGGTGATCTTGCTTACGTAGCACATCTATCTGTTCTTTTTCCAAAAATGCCAAAACCATCCTGAATGCTCATCTCAAGATTTTTCTAAAGGGGAAAATTAAAAAATTTAGAAATACTGAAAGAAATACTGTAAATTGAAGCAAGAATTTTGATGAACTAAAACTTTTAAATAAATAAATTATTAAATTTCGTTATGAAGTTAGAATTTACCTATATATTCAATTTAAAATATTTTAAAAAAATTCAAAAGTTAAACTAGTAAAAGGTTATAATAAAGAGGAATGAAATCTTACTATCATTAGAGTCAATGTTTTTTCCATAATTTGATTGAACAGATCTTGCGCCTTCGTGCCAAGAATACTCCCTACAGGCATTGTCCACCAGAGTGAAACTGGGGCTCATATGTTTACTACTAGCAGAAAGAAAAGAATTACATAGTTAAATGAAATCTGATCAAATTTCAGACAATTACCCCATTTTTTTGTTGTGCATGTGGAACTATTGTTATTCAACAACATTATTATCTTGTTATTTTCCTTTATTAAAAACTCCAACTCCGTATTAAATGAACTCTTCGGTCGGAACTGTAGCAGTCCATCTTGCAATTCTTGCGATACGTTCTTCCAATTCTGTTTTCTCAGGAGTGTCTTGATATATGCCTGTGACAGGATGCCACAAAAGTTTCCAATCATTGCTACGTAGATAAGAAACAACTATTAATATAAAAATATTTTAATACTATCGAATTTGGTTCACGTTTCTATTACAATTAGCTATTATAAAAAAAGAATTTCAATTTACTGAGTTTTAAGGAAAATAACACTTCACACTTGCAGTGATTGTTTACAATGATTTGTTGACTTTATTATATAAAGAATTAAACTTTTGCCACTCGCCGATCTTCATAATAAATTAATAACACTTCAAGCTTGCAGAGATTGTTTATACTTATCTTTTGATTTTAATATGAATTTAATTAAACTCCCTTACAAATGCAACCTTTGCATTTAATTTACTTCTCCTTGCCTTGTGGTTAAGTTATTTCTTTTTTGGCACTGTTGATATTTCGCCTACCAAAACTTCCAGCAACCATACACGGATCAATGGATTGTTTGCATTGGCCTGCTCTCACCGATAACTGGCCTTCACACGAATATCACCTTGGTCAATAGTATGGTACACAGAACCGGACACAATCGAGGATTCTCCTCCAATATTTTCGACTTTGCAATAGCGACGTCGGTAGCTAGTTGAATCTCAATAGCGAAGTCGATGTGTTCCCATACCACGCACACACTTTTATATACGATTTATTTTAATATCTATTACTTTAATGCGCTTATTAATTGAATTTAATTCAATAAACAAAAATTATTGCCCGATTCCTCCAAAAACTTTCTGTAAATAAACGAAACGTCATTTAAAATGTCATAAAACCATGACGTCTTATGGTGAATAACACGTACACTATACAACGAGTATGTATCATGAAGAGATTACAAAGGCGAATTCAACGCAGAGAAATTTTCAACATTAGCGACATCGATCAGGGACATACCGATTGGTTGGACTCGAACTACGTTTGATGCTTATAAGGTTGTTGAATTCTGTATGACTTCGTATGTGAATATGCGTAAGAAGAGTTGATTCATCGAGCACCCGGTTGCCAGATAAAGTGTGAAAGAAAGAATCGATCAATTTTTTGCGTACAGCGGGTGATGAGAAGAACGGTGCAAGAGAAGAACGATTCGTCTTCGTTTTGTTCTTTCACAATAACAAAACATGTACAGCCGTCCGTCCGCCGAACAAACAGATTTGCTTTCAATTTTACATTTTATGGCTTTTGAATGAAATTTTGCTTTTTCTAGCTTCGTTCTGCTACTGTTTCAGTGTCTAAGCTTTGTAAAGCGCTGGCACGATCTACGTTCCGAGCATAGCGTGCTGTTAAAGTATTTGTATAGGCATTGTACATATATTTCAGTCGGCATATGATGTTATGGCTTGTAGCTACAGATATATATTTATGCATACCATATAATTCATCAAAGAAAACAATTAAACAAGATAGATAGAAATCATACATAATAAATTATTATTTTATATCGAATACTTGTGATAATACAATATAGTACATGTATTAACTACTAAGGTTTTACTAATATTTCCGATATTAATTTCAAATAGTAAAGCATGTTCAATAGTTTTAGACACACTCTGTTTTTTATGTTCTGGTTTCATAAAATCAAATTAAATTTAATGGCATGCCATAATTATACATTGACACAAATATTTATAAATATATATAGTATATACAGTGTTCCACTAAAGTCTTCGTACAGCACTTCGTCACAACTTCATTGATAAAAAAAGGTAATGCGTGGCAAGAATTTAAAAAAAAATTTAATGCAGCTTTGTTTATTAAACCATTTCCTTCAATTTAACAAAAAAATAAACCAATTTCATCAATTAATCCAAAAGTTATCAACTAAAATCGCAAAAAAGTCACTGAATCAGTTCCAATAAAGTCTTCGTACACTCACAAACAAAGTAACTAAAAATCCTTATAAACTGTGAACTTTTTTTTTAATATTTTGTGGGATAGCCTATATTTTTAATAAGGGCTTTAAGAAGGTCCGGCATCGATTCCACAACTTTCTGTACAAAGCGAGGTTCGATTTTCAATATCGATGTATGTATGGTGGCCCATAGCTTTTTCAATTATCCCCAAGTTTCCAACGCCACTAGCAGCCATACACCCCCATACTAGCACCCCGCCACCACCATATTTTACTGTTTTGATTGTATTTTTTGGATTGTAAGATTTTCCCGGTTTTTTTCACACTAAGTTTGCCATCAGACCTAAAAATGTTATAATTCGACTCATCGGAGAATATAACATTCCGCCAAAACTCGAGAGATGCATTTTGGTATTTACAAGCGAAGCCCATACGCTTTTTGCGATTTGTTAGATTTATCAGTAAAATATGACGGTGGCGGGGTGCTAGTATGGGGGTGTATGGCTGCTAGTGGCGTTGGAAACTTGGGGATAATTGAAGAAGCTATGGGCCACCATACATACATCGATATTGAAAATCGATTTTTTTTTAAATTCTTGCCACGCATTACCTTTTTTTATCAATGAAGTTGTGACGAAGTGCTGTACGAAGACTTTAGTGCAGTGCTGGCCAAAACTTATACAATCATATTTTGTGCATGTGTGAAGCGTTGAGAGAGGTTTTTTTGCGGAAAAATTCTCTCTGCGCGGTACACTGAGAAGATTGTTGTTTGGGGGTTGTTAAACTTTAAATTATGCAAATGATTTTGTAATGAAAATGTGCGTCCCACCTTTTTATTGCAAATCATGCATTGCGGTTCGCCTAAAAAATTTTTAAAGAAAAAATAGTGATTCTCCCATTCCTTATTAAACATTTTGCTCAGTGCAATCATAAAATAGTCTGGTGCGATCTTGCTTGCTTGAAGTCTGCACGTCGACTGACTCACTTGATACGAACGATCGCTAGTGTCGGTGTGAAAACCCGACGACTTTTGTCGTGTACATGTGAATAGCCGAGAGAAAAAATTAGCACGCGTGCCTATGGCGTGGCCAGCACTGCTTTAGTGGAACACTGTATATACTATATATATTTATAAATATTTGTGTCAATGTATAATTATGGCATGCCATTAAATTTAATTTGATTTTATGAAACCAGAACATAAAAAACAGAGTGTGTCTAAAACTATTGAACATGCTTTACTATTTGAAATTAATATCGGAAATATTAGTAAAACCTTAGTAGTTAATACATGTACTATATTGTATTATCACAAGTATTCGATATAAAATAATAATTTATTATGTATGATTTCTATCTATCTTGTTTAATTGTTTTCTTTGATGAATTATATGGTATGCATAAATATATATCTGTAGCTACAAGCCATAACATCATATGCCGACTGAAATATATGTACAATGCCTATACAAATACTTTAACAGCACGCTATGCTCGGAACGTAGATCGTGCCAGCGCTTTACAAAGCTTAGACACTGAAACAGTAGCAGAACGAAGCTAGAAAAAGCAAAATTTCATTCAAAAGCCATAAAATGTAAAATTGAAAGCAAATCTGTTTGTTCGGCGGACGGACGGCTGTACATGTTTTGTTATTGTGAAAGAACAAAACGAAGACGAATCGTTCTTCTCTTGCACCGTTCTTCTCATCACCCGCTGTACGCAAAAAATTGATCGCTTCTTTCTTTCACACTTTATCTGGCAACCGGGTGCTCGATGAATCAACTCTTCTTACGCATATTCACATACGAAGTCATACAGAATTCAACAACCTTATAAGCATCAAACGTAGTTCGAGTCCAACCAATCGGTATGTCCCTGATCGATGTCGCAATTGTTGAAAATTT
Organism: Myopa testacea; assembly: GCA_949629155.1. Lineage (NCBI taxonomy): Eukaryota > Metazoa > Arthropoda > Insecta > Diptera > Conopidae > Myopa > Myopa testacea. The sequence goes on from OX451347.1 coordinate 15,747,461, forward strand.
CTCTGCGTTGAATTCGCCTTTGTAATCTCTTCATGATACATACTCGTTGCACTATACGTGTAGCAAATATTCATTTTATTTTGACACATTTTTTGGCGGGAAAAGAGTTTCCCATCTCATTATCTGTGGTACCTAAATAAGTGCGTCGTGCGTTGCGTTTCTGTCAAAATGAAATTGGAACACAGTCTTATGGAAGTGGCTGAAATAAGAAACGCACTGACGGAGACCACTTCGAATTTCCAATTTTGACATGCGCTACGAAGTGAAGTTGGCGGCAGATATCAGAAAAATGTTCATGTGCGTGTGAATGTTTAAAAACTTTTTGTCAAAACATATGGCGACGCAACGCTGTTATTTCGGTATAGCACAGCGTAGTTTCTAAGGCGCAGTGATAAACGCAACGCAAGACGCACTTATTTAGGTACCACAGTATCTCTGCTATCAGTTTTAAAGGCAATCTTTGTGGATGAAGGTCATGTTATGTCGTAGAACCTTCAACCAGAAGGACTACGAGCAATGTTATTTCGAATATCCTTCTACAAGGATGACGAACAATGGCGAGAGAATCTTTTGGATTCGTTGTTGGCCAGAAGCATTTCCTCATTGATTTTTGCAACTATCTCAATAATTATTGCTTTTAAAATAATAATTCTGAATAACGAATTGCAAATTATTGCTCCCTTTAATTTATCGCGTTGATCCACTTATTGGAATGTAGTCGTTTTTAGTTTTATCTAGGCCATAGACTGTTGTCACACGTGTAGTTTAACTTTGCTACTTCAAGCTTCACTATTACAGTGCAGCCTAGAAGTATGTGTTAACAACAACGTTAAGCATTGCTAAACACTGGGCTAAAAGGTATGTGATACAAGAATCAATGATAACAACAGTCAGTTATAAAGTGTGCAGTTCAATTTCAGAAAACAAATTTTTCAAAAACGAAAGGTAATTAAAACGCCTAATATTTTGTAATGGTTTTCAGTTATTACAATGTTACAGTTTAATCGAAGAATACAATTCCATACAAGACGCATGATTCAACTCAACGGTGCGTGATACACGGGCTCATCATTATGCCTGTATCAAATAAAGCTCTAAAGTTGCTCAGTGATACACGACAAAACATTATGCATGACTCAACGGAACGGAGTCAACATGACCTAACGGAACATTCGCGACGTGCATGCGGTTGAGAGTGTGTTTGTAAGCGCTTTCATTTCAACGAAAGTACTGTACGGAGTGATTGATTTGACGTGTCAGTAGCAACTGCAATGTTGTCGTTGACGCATCGTCTGTTATGCCTGCATTTATGGAATCTACCATTTATGAGTTCGCATTCTTCGAACTTTTTTAATTGTATTTTCCACTATTTCCTGTAATGTATTAACTTTAGAGCTTTATTTGAGACACACACAATGATGACCCGTGTATCAGGGCCCATCGACTGTGACTTCTGTTTTATTCACTAACAACTCAAGTGCTGATGTTGTAGTCGCTCGTATGAATGGGTTGTTGTTCTTCAATACATTTTGTAATTTAGTAATTTAGTTTTCAGCTTTTGAGTATTTTTGCGGTTGAGTTTTTCTTTTAAATTCAAAACAGAATTTTTTAAACGAAATATCAGTAAAATGAGTAATTAAAAAAACGAAACAATTCTTGAAAATAAGAACATTGACACCAAGAGCAACTTTTAGATGTAGAAATAAAACACAAGTTCAATTTTAAATACGAATGTTAAAGCAAAGACAATATAATACAAAGATGTCTCACTGCCAGAGATAATGAGATAGGACACTTCGAATTCGCTGTTTCAATACATATGCATTTTGCTGAAATTTCACTAAACCTATGACAAAAAAACGTGTGCGTTGTCCTCTCATGTGTACTTCGCCGCACAAAATCGTGTGCTTTGTCCTCTCATGTGTACTTCGCCGCACGAAGTGTACTTCGCCGCAGTATCACATGCACGCATGCAATATTGATTTTACGGGGTGTCTTTTTGCAAACGTCAAAAATATATTTAACAAATTAAACTTTTGCTTATGCATAGATTATATACATAAGATATCTACCAGTTCCTTATAATTATAATAAATGTATACTTTCAGATTTTACATAGTATTTGTTGATTTATTTGTTTATATTTAATTGGTATAAAGTTGTCGTTGTGCGAATATTTGGCTGTCAGTGCAAAGTTGTTCGAATTTTCACAAAATAAATTAAGATTAGTAACTCCAGAATGGTCGCATTTATATATTTTCATTTATTTTCCAATATATTTGAAATTTATCTATTGTTGATCCAATTGGGGGACTTAAATTCCCTTTTAACACCTACTGTTTGTATATTTGAGAAGCTTCACCACCTTTGTTTACATATGGTGAAATTTATATTTTAAAAGCCAATGGCCTTGGCTAAACGCAGTATCTTGTGAAACGATTGCAATCAGTTCGTTTGAGAGATAGGAAGAAATACAAAAGTCTATACTCTAGTATCGAGTGTAGAGAATTTTTGAAACGAAAATGGACCCTGCTGCCTTAAACACAATCAGGGGCGCAAGACGCAGATTCATTTTTTAACTGTCAAAATTACACGGGCTCTTATGGAGATCGAGAAAAAAGATGTAATCTACGTTACTCTGCCACCTTCATTCCTTGCGGCATACGCAAAAAACTAATACTTCAGCTCGTCCTGCCAATATTGTCATACTCTGAAGTTGTATACTGTAACTATGACTCCTCATCGTCACATAAAATTCATGTTTTAATCAACAATTTGACTCGTTATATATTCGGTTTGAGACGGTATGACCATGTATCGGAGTATAGATTTTCGCTTCTTGGCTGTAGTTTTACTGACTACACTAACTTTCGTAATTGTTTATTCCTACACAAGCTTATACACACTCGCCAGCCAAGTTACTTATTTGAAAAACTTCAGTTTTGTCAGTCTATTCGCTTGCTTAATCTTGTCATTCCTCAATACAAGTACTTAAACACTAGTCGATTTTTCTTTGTCAACACAGTCCGACTGTGGAATAGTCTGCCCATTAATGTGAAGGGTATGCGTGACAGAGCACCATTTAAGAAGTTATTAAGGGAGCACTTTTCCAATTAATGATTGTATGCCGGTGGGGATGAGGATGCTGCAGCTATTGCTTATTGCTTATTGCTTTGTACTATTCTATTCTATTCTATTCTGACCTATTCTATTTTGTTCTGACTTATTCTATTCTATTCTGTTCTATTATTTATCTTCATCTTTTCTTCTATTAGTTTTTAGATAACATATGTATATATTAGGTAAATCTTAGGATTATTGAATTCCATTAATAATATCTTTATTTTGTACAACGCAGTACTATATAAGAGCCTTGCTCTTCTTGTACATATGAATAACCAAGAAATAAATTGAAATTGAAATTGAAATTGAAAAAGTGCAAAATAATTATATAACAAAAACATAAGTAATTAAAGATAATCCATTATATTCATTTAAAACTTAAAGTAAATACAGTAAACTTTGTTTTACATATTTTGACCTTAGTGCTGGATGACCTTAGTGCTTAGTGAAGGATGATGTTGTTTTTCAACACATAGTATTTTCAAATTAGGACTTAATGATGTTAATTTTATTCTCAAATTCGGTTCGACAACCAAACTGTTTCGATACTTATTTTTTAAGTACACCAAGGTTGAAAACGCAATTATCAACTTCTTGTTCACTAAGATTAAGCATTTTTTCCTTTTCAATATCGTCAGAAAAAGGATCCTTAATCCACATATTATTTGAAGGAATATCCGGAAAGTATTCTTTAAAACTATTAATTACCTCCGACAGATGTTCTTGAATTGAAACTGATAGGGTTTCAAGAAGTAAATCTTCTTCATCGTAGTTTGAATGGATTTCAATAAATTTATGTAATGTTTCAAAAGATTTAAAATTTCCTTTTGAAAGTCGTTGTTTCCACAGAGTCATTTTTTTAATTATTGCAGCGACTTTTTCCGATACTTTGAATATATTTAAACCAAAGCCTTGCAAATTTAAATTCAATTCATTGAATGTAGCGAATATGTCGCAAAAAAAAAACTACTTTTATTAACCACTCGAAGTCGTGAAATCTATCCTTAAATGGAAAAATAGCATCTTTTTTAGATGGTGGGTGTTCATTCAGATATACCAAGGCTTCGTCTTTTAGCTCAAACAGACGATACTGGATTTATTACTATTTATTTATTTATTATAATATTTTACAAAAGCAAACATTCGCTTCTCTCTCGCACCGCTTGTGATCACTGTGTTTTGAGCGCGAATTATATATTTATGTACCCATGCAAAAGGCGAGAGAGAATGTGCGTCGCATCTCAACAAAACTGAAAGCTCTTTCTCAAAAGCACAAAAGCTATCAGATCAGAAACGAATGAATAAAAGAACTCTTCGTTTCTTTAAAGTAAACTACTATTACGTATCCTTTTAAAATGGACATAGATAACATGCGACCACTCGTCGCCTCTTATCTTCTTACCAAAACAATGAAAGAATGTGACTTTGTTACTTTGACCTAACGGAATAACATATTTCCGATCAACGTATTTTTGCTTCGTGTCACAGAATTTCATAAGAATGTGTTATTGCGTATTTCCTAAAAAGTTTTATTGTGTATTTCTATATTTATTTTAAACTGAAATTCTTGTGCATTCAACACACCTCCTCAAAAATACATTTATCGTTACAAATCATATTTCATATTATTACATTTTATATAACATACTAGCGGACCCGGCGAACTTCGCCTCGCCCCAATTTTAAGCCTTCAGACAAACTTTAGAGTAATAATACAACACAAATATTTAAATTTTCAATGTAATTTATTTGAATGGAATCAGTAGAGAGCGATTTGATGAACAATGTTTTTCGATTTGTTTTCCGGCGCAAAAACAAATAACGGAGACAAATAACGGTTTCCCAACACGCGAACATGCAACGTACAGCTGACCGTGCGAAAAACAGGAAAATTCGAGATTAATCCCACAGACTTCTAGTGTTTTGATAAATATTGCACTGAATTTCAATTGATTGTAATGCTTTTACCGTATATGGATATAATGCGTGATTTACGACAATCCGGAATCAGTTTAAAAATACTCGTATCAATTACAGCAAGAAAAATAGCACATTTACTGTAGAAAATTACAATGCCAAAATGACACCTGTCAGATTGCGCAAAATCTAAGTCAACGTATAACGCCATCTATCTGATTTTGGCTGAGAACTTTCTATTTTTTCATTTGAAAAGCCATTAAGGAATAATTTCACACAAAATTTCATACAAAAACTCGATTTTCGATTTTTCAAATTTTTCGACTTTTCCGGAGGGATTTTCCAAAATTTTCTTCCGTAAAAACCTTCTCCTCGAAAATACGAACAACTGACAAAAAATTTTACAGAAATCGGCCCAGCCGTTCTCATTTTATGAATTACTATACATTTTTTACACCATTTTTATATATATAGATTATTTACTTGTGACAAGTCGTGTATTCTGGGGTATTACAATATAATGATCCAACATTTGTTGCAAGGATTGGGGAAAACCCAGAAAAAACCAAACAGACCATGTGCATATATTTACATTATGTTTACATTTAATATCTTATCTGTTTTCAATCATTTAATCCAATTTGACTTCTCAAAAACAAAAATCTTACTCCAGGTAACGGCTTCGTTAAAATATCGGCTAGCTGCTTATCTGTAGGAATATACTCAATATTGATTAGTTCAATGTTTCCCAAACTTTTTTGACGGCGGCGCGGTACGAGATTTTAAATTTTTTCGCGACCCACCTTATAAAAAGAACATTTATTTACAAAACAAATTTTATTTTTACACAAAATTATTAATGATTCCCAGCTCAAATTTGTTTCTAAAGCCAATAGTCTTGGCTTCTGTATTAATTCCACATTAACATGCTGTGATCATGTAAATATGATTGTGAGTAAATCGTACTCAGTGCTGTGTAATCTACGTTACTCTGCCACCTTCATTCCTTGCGGCATACGCAAAAAACTAATACTTCAGCTCGTCCTGCCAATATTGTCATACTCTGAAGTTGTATACTGTAACTATGACTCCTCATCGTCACATAAAATTCATGTTTTAATCAACAATTTGACTCGTTATATATTCGGTTTGAGACGGTATGACCATGTATCGGAGTATAGATTTTCGCTTCTTGGCTGTAGTTTTACTGACTACACTAACTTTCGTAATTGTTTATTCCTACACAAGCTTATACACACTCGCCAGCCAAGTTACTTATTTGAAAAACTTCAGTTTTGTCAGTCTATTCGCTTGCTTAATCTTGTCATTCCTCAATACAAGTACTTAAACACTAGTCGATTTTTCTTTGTCAACACAGTCCGACTGTGGAATAGTCTGCCCATTAATGTGAAGGGTATGCGTGACAGAGCACCATTTAAGAAGTTATTAAGGGAGCACTTTTCCAATTAATGATTGTATGCCGGTGGGGATGAGGATGCTGCAGCTATTGCTTATTGCTTATTGCTTTGTACTATTCTATTCTATTCTATTCTGACCTATTCTATTTTGTTCTGACTTATTCTATTCTATTCTGTTCTATTATTTATCTTCATCTTTTCTTCTATTAGTTTTTAGATAACATATGTATATATTAGGTAAATCTTAGGATTATTGAATTCCATTAATAATATCTTTATTTTGTACAACGCAGTACTATATAAGAGCCTTGCTCTTCTTGTACATATGAATAACCAAGAAATAAATTGAAATTGAAATTGAAATTGAAAAAGTGCAAAATAATTATATAACAAAAACATAAGTAATTAAAGATAATCCATTATATTCATTTAAAACTTAAAGTAAATACAGTAAACTTTGTTTTACATATTTTGACCTTAGTGCTGGATGACCTTAGTGCTTAGTGAAGGATGATGTTGTTTTTCAACACATAGTATTTTCAAATTAGGACTTAATGATGTTAATTTTATTCTCAAATTCGGTTCGACAACCAAACTGTTTCGATACTTATTTTTTAAGTACACCAAGGTTGAAAACGCAATTATCAACTTCTTGTTCACTAAGATTAAGCATTTTTTCCTTTTCAATATCGTCAGAAAAAGGATCCTTAATCCACATATTATTTGAAGGAATATCCGGAAAGTATTCTTTAAAACTATTAATTACCTCCGACAGATGTTCTTGAATTGAAACTGATAGGGTTTCAAGATGTAAATCTTCTTCATCGTAGTTTGAATGGATTTCAATAAATTTATGTAATGTTTCAAAAGATTTAAAATTTCCTTTTGAAAGTCGTTGTTTCCACAGAGTCATTTTTTTAATTATTGCAGCGACTTTTTCCGATACTTTGAATATATTTAAACCAAAGCCTTGCAAATTTAAATTCAATTCATTGAATGTAGCGAATATGTCGCAAAAAAAAAACTACTTTTATTAACCACTCGAAGTCGTGAAATCTATCCTTAAATGGAAAAATAGCATCTTTTTTAGATGGTGGGTGTTCATTCAGATATACCAAGGCTTCGTCTTTTAGCTCAAACAGACGATACTGGATACTACAGTGCACCCATACACAATTAATGGCTAATTCTTGAATTCGTTTAAACAAGCCTTTATGACAGCCTGCCATTGCACTTACTCAGTCACTAGAGCTGAGCGATATTTCGCGAACTGTGACTTTGTCACAGATACATAAAAGTCACGAGTCACAGTTGCGTCGAAGATTGCTTTTAAACTGTGACATGCCGTCACAGTTTGCCTCTGGAGCATATATTTCAGTCACAGTTTCTTCAGCCACAGCAATATTTTCTATTTTAAAATTAAGCGAAAATACTCATTTTCACCACTAGTGTGAACATACTATAACGTGCAATAAGCGCCCTGTCCTCTTATATTAAAAAGACTGTTTATGTCACGAGTCACAGGTTTTTGTACCTGTGACAGAGCTGTCACTGTCACTGGTTGGAACTGCTCCACAAAAATCACTATATCGCTCAGCTCTATCAGTCACTACTTAGCCCAACACACTTCATCCAAACAATACCGTGACTAATGACAAAGTCATTAGTAGCCCTGAAAATTTCATCGTTTTTAACGGTAGCCTTTTACAAAACAAAAAATTTTCTTGTATGGTGTATTGACTTAGGAAGTAGTGACTTTTCTCCAGCAAAATGAGGATACCCAGTTTCAGCTATTAATTTGGAAATTTAAACTCTGATGAGGTAAGACTGTATTTTTCATTTTTTCTTGAGCAGCAATCAATTAATTTTTCTTATCAGTACAAAAGTTAATTGGCTTATCAGAGTACTCCGGATGAAGTGTGTTTAAATGCCATGTTAAGTTTGACGGTTTCATACTTTCATTTTAAAGTTGCTCATTGCAAATAACACATAGCGGCAAATTATTTTGACTGTCGCCGGCAACGAAAGCGTATATATTCGTCACAATAATTGCGAGTCCAAGTAGCTTTACGCTTGTTATTTTGGCGTTGTATATCTGCTTTAGGTGCTTCAGGCACAGTTTCTTCACGGTCATGATGTTCAGCTTTGCTCGTGCTTGGATGATCATCATCATTTAAATCTGTGGTTTTCTTGATTAACCATTTATCCATTTTAAAAAAAGTTCAGAGCTTTAGCAAAAAGAAATTGTTTATCAATGATTTATAAGAAAAAGTATTTTTATTACTTAGCAATATGAAGTTGCTATTAATATTAGGTAAAAATAAGTATTATCAAATTAAATAGGTAACAAAAATTCAGACATGACCATGTTTTGATACACACAATTTTCGCACCGGAGAAGGCACTGAATGACGAATTGAAATCAGCTAATCAGAGCATTCGAATTTAAACAGTCCGGTAGGAAACGGTGGTAAAGGGTTGCCACCTGCAGTCCTTGAAAAAGTTTCGAATAATATTACATTTAGAGCAAAATGTTATCGACCCAGTTGAATTTTTCTGCGGCCCGGTGCCGGGTCGCGACCCACACTTTGGGAAACGCTGGATTACTTTATTTTTAACCTGCTCTTTTGAAAAATGATATTTAATATCTATGTGTTTTAATCTTTTGTGACATGAAGGATTACTTGCTATACTTATACAACCTTGATTGTCTTCATATATTTTAATTGGTTCTTTCAATTCAATTTTTATACAATTCGTTAACGATATAAGCCACAAAGCTTCTCTAACTGGTTCAAACAGTGCCATTTCATATACTCTGCTTAAGTAGATGAAGCTGCAACAGAGTTTTGTTTCTTTGTATTCCAAAAAATTAAACATGATTCGAACATTTTTAATAAGTAACCAGTAGTGCTTTTCCTATCGTACTCGTCCGTACGTACTCGTCCGTATATCGTACTATCGTTCGCTGGAACAAACGTTTCATCGTAATCAATTAAATATTCTTGTGTGAAACCATGTGCAACGGGCCTAGCTTTATATATAATTGGGTTGCCTAATTTATCATATTTAATTGTAAAAAACCACCTACAACCAACTATATTTTTATTTTCAGGTTTTGGTACAAGAGACCAAGTTTGGTTATAATAATGCGAACTAAGCTCTTCTTTAATTGCTTCTTCCCAAAATACCCTATCGTTTCTGTTTATTTCATCAAAAGAATTTGGAGTAATATTAATGAAATTCTGTGCATTCATTATGCAACTACTGATACACAAATCTTCTTCTTTATATGATATCTGTGGTCGTTACTTCAATCTGTCACTTCTTCTGACATCAGTCTCAATCTTACTTTTATTCAAATGAGATTCGGGCAGCTGAGCATTATGTTCATTTGTATTTTCTAATACATTTCCACCACTCTCAAGTGGATCGACATTGTCTTTACTTGTTACCACACCGCTAGGCTGTTTATCTGATTTCAATTCATCAGATTTCCTTTCCGAATTCTCATTCGGAAAAATTAATTTTATTTCATCCGTACTCTCATTCGGGATATTAATTTCATTACCAGAGTCCTTCAAATTTACTCTGTTTTTTTTTACCACAGTCCTAGAATTTATCATGTTTGTTTCATCAACGATAACATCTCTCGCTGTCACAAACTTCCCAGTTTCCACATCCCACAATTTGTATCCATTTGGTTCATACCCGACAAGTATACCTTTCCATGATTTTTCATCAAATTTTCTTTTTCTTGTTTTATTATGTACATATACTGTCGAACCAAATTTTTGTCGAACACACCATTCAATTGTTGAGTATGTGGAACTGTTAAGTGGTAACTGATGCCTTTTTCAACACAATAGTCACGCATCTCATTTGACAAATATTCTCTACCATTATCAATATACAGGGTGGCGCTGAATGACCGATATGGTTTGAATGTTTAATAACTTTTTTATTTAATGAATTATTATTATTTTTTTGTGTTATAAAGTATATTAATGGGGAATATTTTTGGCTTAAGTATGAAAAATTATATCCCGCAAGTGATGGCCGTTTTCGGCTTCGCACATTCGTGCTCTTTCCAGTACAGTTTGCATAACTTTTCGTAAAACTTCCGGTGTTATGGCTTGAATTTCATTGCGAATGTTTTCTTTTAGCTGTGGTATGGTGGATGGCTTATTAATGTATACACTTTCTTTCAAATAACCCTAAAGAAAATAGTCTGGCGCTGTCAAATCGGGTGAACGTGGGGGCCAATTGAAATCGCTTCTGCGCGAAATAATGCGTTCGCCAAAGAGGTCCAAAAGAGGTTTCAAAATAAAATTCAACAATTGCTGATCGCTGTTCTGTTGTATAGTATTCCATTTCAAATTCCCCAAGTGTTCTTCACAAAATTCTGAAATAAAAATAAAAAAAAATAAAAAATTTAAAAAGTTATTAAACATTCAAACCATATCGGTCATTAGGTGCCACCCTGTATAAATTCACAACTTTCAAGTTAAAATGAGCTTCGCTTTTTGCGACAAAATCTTTAAAAATTGAAAAAACATCAGATTTATAAGTTATTATAAAAGCTACACAGTATTGCGTATATTGATCAACAAAAATTACATACGAATTTTTGCCATCAATTGTTGAAGGTGTTATCGGACCACAGACATCTGAAAGAACCACAAATAAAGGTCTTTTAATATAATCCTTATTTTGAAATCTATTAAAACTTAGTCTAGCTTGTTTCCCGTTTATACATGCCTCACATAATTCATTATTAGGCTGCACATTCTTTAAAAGGTTAATATCGCTAAACATATTTTTGCCTTTTATATCTAAAAATTTTCCTTTACTAATATGTCCTAATCCTTCATGCCACAATAGATAATCATTACTTTTAATTGCATTCCACGCATATATATTTCTACTCAAAACAAAGTCAATAATGGGTACTTTATTTATACACTTGCCATCAATAATTACCTCCTTACCATTAATGTCCATCCTTACTAACCTTTACACCTCCTGTATTAAATTCAATAGCCATTCTAGCATCTTGCATCCTTTTAACGGAAAGTACATTTTGTGAAACATCTTTACAGAGTAAAACATCTTCCAGGGTAATTTCATTTTGAAAATTACTGCAGAGTCTCACTATGCCCTTTTTCGTGGCATAAATATATTCTCCACACTTTGCAACTGCTATTTTTATTGGCGACTCCAAGTTGATATAATCAGCAAACAGATTTTCGTCATTTATTATAGGATCAGAAGCTCCTGAATCCAAAAGGAATGACGCGTTTCCATCATTAGGAATTGTAACCTTATAGCCTGTTTCCATAAAAATATTTAATCCGGTTAAGGTGTTCGAAAAGGTGTAAGGTGTTTGTTTGTATATTTACGCAGCTATTTTTAAAATTGTGCATCGCTTTAATTTGTAATACAGTGAATAAAATAACAATAATATTCAAAATTGTTGAAATGTGTTTTGGTATGGTGATGAAATTCGCAAGTTTACAGAATTTGGAAAGCGAAAAATCGTACATCATAAATAACAAATTCCTCTCAGTATGTCGAGTTTTTTTGGCATCTGGCAGAATAGTTTGGTGACATAAATTATCTCTTTCTAACTTATTGGCACTAGAAAAGGAGAAAGATAGTGTGTCTGCAGTTCCGAACTTCGAAACAGACTTGCAAACTAAAAACTGAGGCTAAAAACCAAACGCATTTCGGTTTAGCGCTGGAATAGCACCAACAATTTCACGGGAGTTAAAACAGTTTACGAGTGGTTTTGGGGCTTAAAACAGTTTATTCCAAAAAACTGGAAAAACCATTCTATGGAAACACACGTCTCATCATAAATGCAAAACCATTTTGTAGATCATCTGTTACAATTTGTGCAGTTTTAGCATGTTCACCATTTTTGTTGTTTATAAGTTTTTTATATGCATAGCAATCTTTTTAAATCTGCCCTTTTTTTACCACAGTGATAACATGTCATGATTGCTTTTATTTTTTTTTAAACTTCCAAATTGAATATTTTTACCATCAAAAGGCTTAGACCCCCCATAGGGGTCATTCTGTATCTTTCAACGGAAACGTCGGTGCACGTTCCAACCGAACGCCGTGTTCTTAAATTTCTATTCACTATCTTTTCCAATGGATTTCGTTGAGCGAACTTGGTTTCGTTCAACTTTCCAGGCTACTTCAACAACCGAACGGTTGGCTGTGTATACATATTCTACACTCGTGTATGTTATACAGACAGTTTGTTCTTTTCATCTTATAAGTAATTGTATGCGTTCAATAATTTTGTGTTGTGATCTCTGTTTCTCGCGTCATTAGTGACGCAAGCACAAGCATCGTGAATGTTATAAATTATAGTGCGCTTAAATAGTTATAAATAGTTATCTATTGAAAATAAAAATTGATAATAATTGAAAATAAAAATTGATAATAATTGAAAATAAAAATTGATAAAGGTGTGACGTTGCTCTTGCCAGGGTCTGACTCAGCGAGTTCGACCAGAGGTCCGTCCACAGAAAAATTTGTATTTTGGTGGAACAAAATAAATTCACTTTATTTTCTTTATCTCAGTCTTAGTCTACTTAATTATAAATGATTAAATTAATGTATTGGTGGTGACTTCGTTGGTGTCCACGGATGATGGTGTCGCTTTACACGGTGACTGTGTTGGTGGGCACAGGTGGCCGCGTCGGTGTATGGCTGTGGTTGCGTCGATGTATGCCTGTTGAACGCTTCGGTGTATGCTTGTGGTGGCGACGGTGTATGCCTGTTGTACGCTTCGGTGTATGCTTGTGGTGGCGTCGGTGTATGCTTGTGGTGGCGTTGATGTGCACTTGGTGAATGCTTCGATGTGCGCTTGTGGTGGCGTCGATGTACGCCCGGCGAATGCTTCGGTGTGCACTTGTGGTGGTGTCGATGTACGCCCGGCGAATGCTTCGGTGTGCGCTTGTGGTTGTGTTGGTAAATGCGATGATGCTCGCCGATGAGTGCGTTGGTGTACGCCTTAGGAGCGCGCTGCTGTTCACCGGTGAATGTATCGGTGTGTGCTGGTTGCTGCGTTGGTGAGTGCGCTACTGTGCGCCGGTGAATATGCTGCTGTACGGCGGTGAATGCGCTGCGGTCCGTGAATATTTCGGTGCACCTATTCCAAAATATACATTCCGTACACCTATAGCGATGAAGTGGGAGGTGGAAGGATGCTGTAGGCAGGCGTGGATGCTACCGTACACCTATAGCGATGGAGGGGGAGGAGGAAGGATGAGGATGCTACTTGCAACTTACCAAAAGTTTTGCTGAAGCCAGGATTCCACGATGTTGCTCAGACCGCTGCCGGTGACGAACTGATTTCTGACTGCTTGTGTGCCTGCTTTTATACCCACTTGGTGCCTTACATTGTTGTTGTGTTTGTTCAGATCAGCTGTTGTTTCGGGGTTGCCAGGTGCTCAGTTTCTGTGCCAGAGTTGCCCTTACTTCTAAGTTTTTCCGATCTTCCCTTTTTTTCAAAATTCATTTAATTCACTTCATTAATTTAATTCAATTCATTTAATTCAAATGCACTTAATCTTTAACTTATTCTATGACTTATCCTAAGCTTCCATGGGCGTATTAAATTCATTCTTTCCATTATTATCTTTATTATTATTATTATTTATTTATTATCAGTTTGTTTTGTTGTTTGTGGCGTGGTGCTTATAACGCGTCACATTCCCCCCTTATTTTGGGTGACGACGAAAAACTTGACATTTCCCGGAGCGGTTAATGTATACTTGGTACAAAAGCCCGTCTACTGTGGTCCGAAAACGGGCGCGACTTCGGGCCCGCTCCTTTGCCGATTCAACCTCCCAGCCTCCCAGCTTGGCAGCTCCTCTGGCCATTGTTCCAACGGAACGCTTTGCGGGGGGGCCTTGGTTGTTTACCGATGGCGTTGGCTCTCTCGGTGGGTTCTGTGTGTCCACCGTTACGACCGGCGTTGCTGGCGGCTGACTAGCGCTACTTTCCTCGTCGCTGCTCCTACTACCACCGCTACTGCTGCTGCTGCCCTCGCTGCCGCTATCCTCGCTGCTGCTGTCTTCGCCACTGCTATCCTCTGCGCTACTGTCGTCGCTGCTAGTGGCCACCTCGGGGAGGTTTATCTCTGGCAGCCGGTGACTGGTACGATGTTGCCCTGCATGTACTCTAACCTACCTGGCAACGCTTCGACGAGTTCTGTCGGCACTTCTCCCGTTTCCCCACTGGTCTTCGTTCTGGGTCCTGACGTCTGCTCCCGGCCTCTCGAAGTACCTCTTTATATAGTGGAGGAGGTACGCTCCACAGTCCCGCCCGTTGGTCTGTTGCGGGACTTTTGCATAGACGCACGGCAGACAGTCCTCGTGGAAGTGGGCTCCTCCCTGCGGGCTGACCCTGGCTTGGTACTCCAGACGTAGGAACTGGCGAACCGCATCTACAACCAAGGTCCGTGGTGCGTTTGCCCAGGAATCTAGAACCACCATAGCTGGGCGTCGCGGGGTTCCATCGTTGTCGGCCACCATGTCCATATTGGTACAGATTATGGCGTACCAGTGTTCGTTCCGGACGACCGGTACGACAATATGGCGTAGCTAGAACAGGTCCACCTTCCTGACCCACCGCCGTAAGCCCTGGTGTCTTTCCTCATGGGTCTGGTTGTGGAACCGCAACAGCCGTTGGACGAAGAACGTGTCAAACACGTAGGTTTGCTCTCTGGTCGCTGCTGGTACCCCTTCCTTCCAGAGCCACTGAAGGAAAAAGTTGACCAGCGTGTCGTTTAACTGTTGGCCGCAAGCCAGACGTTCGTAGTCCCACGTCATGACCTTGATGCCACCCGTTACTGGTGGGATGAGCACATGTTGCTCCTCTTCTGCGGCTTCCTCCCTTGGAGCTTCACGGACGCTCGCCTTCCCTTCGGTCCACAACTCTCTGACCATTCGGGCCCCAAGAGTATGGCGCAGGGTTTTGATGCCGTATGATATTTACGACGTACATCTTCGGCGGTGCGTTCGAATGTCCGTTCGTTATCCATCCTAGTTGTCGTCATTGTTGTTGTCGCTGTTGTTGATATTGTAGCTGTTGTTGTTGTTGTCGCGGTTGTTGTTGTTGTCGCGGTTGTTGTTGTTGTCGCGGATGTTGTTGTTGTTGTCGTCGCTTTTGTTGTTGTTGTCGTCGCATTTTTTGTTGTTGTCGTCGCTGCTGTTTGTTTTTTTTTGTTGGTTGTTTTCGCTATCCAGGTTAACTTGAGACACGTCCTTTCGGTTTGAAGTGTGATCACTGAATGATGGTATGTCGTTATCTTCGACTGGAAGTTACTTCGGTGGAGTTAGCTGCCTCTCTCCTTCGTCGTGGTCGTTAGCGTTGTGATATTTTTTGGGCTCGCTGAGGTGGGCTTTGCGTGGTTTAGCCTCTCCCTCCCTTTTTACTATTGCGATTACGGGGGAGAGGAAGCTGGTAATCTGGTAGGGTCCTTCATATTTCGGTGCCAACCTTGCGGCATAACCTTCTGCTGCTTTTGAGAGGGGGTGTTGCCTGACAGGTACTTGCTGTCCAACCGTAGGTTTCCATGAGTGTCGTCGCAGATTATAATGGTTGGCCTGTGTTCTTGAGGCCTTCTCAAGATTCCGGTGAACTATTTGGAAAATTTCTTTCAGGTTTCCTGCTTTATCCTGTAACGAATCTTTCTCCTGGGTATATGACTCAGCCGAGTCCAGGATTCGTCCAGAAATTTATTGATGTAGGACGAGATTGCTTTCAACGTATTTTCTTTATTTCTGTATTTATGTCAGAACACAAGATATTAAGATTAATATAATTACATTTAATATTAAATAATGGTTAAAATAATAGTAATATAAAAATATATATAGGTATAGATGTATTGTGTGACGACGTTCCGATTGGTTACTGACCGCGGGAGTGCAACTCCACAAGCGGGGTGACTGATGCAACTGCTGAGGCGGCTAGTCGCGGGAGTGCAACTCCACAAGCGACGTTCTTCGTTTGGTCACTGACCGCGGGAGTGCAACTCCACAAGCGGGGTGACTGGTGCAACTGCTGGGCTGGTAGCTCTGCCGAGGTTGTGGCTCTGCTGATGTCGACGTAGTAGCTCTGCCGAGGTTGTGGCTCTGCTGATGTCGACGTAGTAGCTCTGCCGAGGTTGTGGCTCTGCTGATGTCGACGTGGTAGCTCTGCCGACGTTGTGGCTCTGCCGAGGTTGTGGCTCTGCTGATGTCGACGTAGTAGCTCTGCCGAGGTTGTGGCTCTGCTGATGTCGACGTAGTAGCTCTGCCGACGTTTGTGCTGCTGTGGTGTGGCGTTTGCTGAGCTCCGTTGATTCCTAAGACTGCGAACTGTTCAAGAGCAACTCCTAAGAACGACTGACTAAGAAAGACTGCCTCAGAAAGACTGACTCGTTCCTTGTGGTGAGCCGCCTTTTATATGCAATGGCGTGCTAAATGTTCAGATATAAAATGACTGCTGTCTCTTTTCCTCGTACACTGTGAATACCTATGGTCGAGCTCTTTTATCGACCAACCCACATGGTGCCACATGCCCGTTGCTAAGACGGTTATAAATTTTAAAGTTTTGAAAATAAACGGTCTTTATTCATTAATATAACATGTAATTTAAAACAAAATAATTAATTTCATAATATCTTCGTATTCATAAAATCCTACTAGTTTTTCTTCTTTACATTTCCTCCCTACTTCGCGGGGCGCTGGCGACGGTGATCCTTTCAGTTCGTGTGATTTTTATATCATAGCAAACACCTTCCATGGTGCGTGTTAGCTTTATGGCGTTTCTACCTCGTTTGTTTCGTTGGATCTCTTAATCCTCGCGTCGTATTGCCTCTGGTAATCCACCTAAAGGGTCTTCGGCTATCGTCACGTCGCGGCGGATACGCTTCTTAGGAACCACTGTAGACTCCCTGATTCGTTGGTCATTCCGTTCAGTTGGCATTTCCACTGCTGTGCTTTCTTGGGCATTGTTGTCATCGATCTCCCAGTCGAAACTACTAGATGTCAGCAAACTTATGCTGGAACTGGGGCGGCGGACGGCTTGCAGGCGAGGATTGGCGAAGGTGCTGGTACTTCTTTCGGCGACTGTTCCTCTATCTTACTCGAATTCTTGGACGATTGGTTGAATAGTAAATTCCTGTCTGTGTGTTGTTGTTGTCGTTGCGGCGTAATGACTTTTGGATGATTCTGGTGGTTTTCAGTTACTTTGGTTTTAGTCCAATCGTTACTGTTCCTGATTTTTCTACCGACGTTGTTTGGTTGTTCTTGCTGTTGCCGTTGGCATTGCCACTGCTGCCACTATCGCTGTCGTCGCTACTACTGCTGCTATCGCTGCCGCTGCTACTGCTGCTGCTATCGCTGCTGTCGCTACTGCTGCTTCTATCGGTGCTGTCGCTACTGCTGCTTCCATCGCTGCTGTTAACGGCACCGTTCTTCATGCTTTTTCCTGTTGAAGTTTTTGCTGGTTCGCGCTCGTTGATGGGTAGGTATAGCCGTGGTAATCGGGATAGAACCCTATACTCTACCCTTAGCTGGATGGCTACGGCCAGCGCAGCGCGTTTGTCCTCGGCGTCGGCAACTGGAAACCAGTTGCTTAAGTCGTGTTGATGGTAGTCCCGATTAGGTTGACTCAGGAACATTTCCGCGAAACTTAACAGGAATAGGCCACAGTCGGTCAAGTTACGCTGTTGCGGAACCTTTATCAACTGCGCCGGCAGCGCTTGGGCGTCATATACCATTTTTCCTTGGCCCGGAAACTCCCACTGATACGCACACTGCAGAAACTCGCGTAATATAGTTGGTACATGGTTGCGACGGCTGTCGACCAGAGAGTCAAAGATCAATATTTCGCCTCTCTGCCCCTCCTTCCAGCGGAGAATCAGCAAGTACCAATGCATATGCATGATGGCTGGTATAACGACAACGGTTTTTTGGAATATATTTTTGGTTCTGGTCCACTTACGCAAGGGTTCCAACCCAGATGTTGTTGTGTATTTCAGGAGCTCTGGGAAGAACTGAGCGCTGAAGATTAATGTTTGGCGTTGTTCTTCCTCCGACTTGCGCTTCATGAGGATTGCCAGGTAAAAATCAATTAGTGTATCGTTGATGAAACGTCCGCTAGAGATCCGGGTATAATCTTCCGGATAGATGGTAATCCCACCAGGACCAGGAGGATAAATAAGTAATGCCTCTGAAATACCCTCGTCATCACTCGATAGCTCGATTGTTACTCTTTGAGCCTGATGGTCTGTGGTCAAGTGTGGGTTTTGCTTGTGTGGTATTTTTGGTGACTGTGCTGTCAACTGTGCTACTGCTAGCACAGATGTTGGTTGTACTAGCTGCGGCTTCAACTGCGCTGCTGGTATGGGCGTTGATTGCATTTTAAATAATATTTTGTTTAATTGCTGTTGAGTTAGCAAATGTTGATCTCGTGGCGATCGCTTAAAGACTGTGCGCAATCCTTCCATGGCCATGACGTTCTTCCATTCAATGATAGTAAAAAGCGATCCCGTTATCCTGATTTCGAGAACAAAATTTGTCTTCTCACATTGTTCTTGTCGATCGTTTTGCCTGCGAAGTATTATTCCGGGAATTTCCAACTCTTTTCCGTCACATACTGTTGTGTTGTTGTTCCTGTGTGAGCGCTTTTCGGTGGTTTGCCTTCGTTGCGTAACACAATTGTTGGTATATTTACTCTCGTGGCGTAATTATTATTGTAACTTTGTTGCTTGTTTCTATTGATGTTATTTCTGTTATTCATATTGTAAGTGCTGTTGATATTGTTTTTGTTTGCTATTACGAATTTTGATCTGTGGTTGACGTATCTTAATATTATATATTTTTTTCCATATATTGAAAGCATCGGTATTTAATTATGATGATTTCTCTTGGTTACATTGGGGCTTATATTCTAATACTTAAGTTTTAAGCGTTTTTTTTTTCTTTACTTTCCGTTTATGCGTATTTTAGTTTAAGTAAGAGAAGGCAGAATAATATATGTATTCTTGTATATTAAAAGTATTTCACATAAAATTATTTAATTATATTTTAAGTTCAATACTATTGGTATTATTATTAGGATTATTATTTTCAAATATATTAAATTCATAGTTTTCATATTCGTTTATATGGTTTTATTTAGTAGTCGTTTGTTTGAGCTTTATTTACATTTTGGTTTTCTTTTTTTTTTTTTTGTTAATTTTACTGGGTCGGCACGCTTTTGAGCTCGCTAATGTGTGCTGTTTTTGTTTTGTTCGATGTACCATCCGGCTTCTGAAGTTGAACGATCATGGGCGATGTAAACGCTATAACTTTATACGGACCATCGTATTTTGGAGCCAATTTGGCTGCAAAGCTATCAATTGCCTTCGAAAGAGGGTGGGTACGTTTGAGAACGAGTTGGCCAATATCTGGTGTCCAGTGGCGTCGGCGCAAATTATAATGACGAGCCTGATCTGTAGATGCCTGGGCCAGTCTTTTCCTGACTATCGTGAAGATTTCTTGAAGTCGTTTGGCCGTATCTTGAGCTGCTCTCGGACATTGTCCAGTGCCGAACGTTTTTTTCGTCATATAGTGCTCCAGGCAAGCGTAGTTCTCGCCCTTGAGTTAGGTAGGCTGGACTATAGCCCGTGGTGTCCGATTTGCTTGAGTTCAGCGCCAGCGTAATTTCAGGAATCAATTCATCCCAGGTATTCTGTTGTCCATCCGCAAATTGAGCAATCATGGTCTTCAGGGTTCTATTGGCTCGTTCCGCTGGGTTTTCCTGAGGGGTGTATGGGGCCGTATACTGATGTTTAGTAGCTATTTCCTTGAGAAAATTTTCAAACATGCGGCTGGTGAACTGGACGCCATTGTCTGAAATTAAAACCTTTGGGGTGCCGAATCGTGCCAGTATCCGTTCTCTGAAAGCCTTGAGGAGGTTTGCCGTTGAGGCCTTGCGAAGTGGTACTACTTCCGTCCACTTGGAGAATCTATCAAAAAATACGAGAATTGTATTATTACCGTGCTTGGATCGGGGAAGTGGTCCGATGAAGTCGATGCAAACAGTAGTCCATGGTTCATCGGCGATTTGGCTTAGCATCTTTCCGGCTTTTAGTTGTTGGTCCACTTTAAACTTCTGACAGGATTCACAGCGTTGAACGAAATTTTTAATATCTCGCGACATGCCTGGCCAATAGCATCTATCCATAATCCTGGCGGTGGTCTTCCGAATTCCTA
Source organism: Myopa testacea (assembly GCA_949629155.1). Classification (NCBI taxonomy): domain Eukaryota; kingdom Metazoa; phylum Arthropoda; class Insecta; order Diptera; family Conopidae; genus Myopa; species Myopa testacea. The sequence continues at coordinate 15,768,189 of OX451347.1, forward strand.
AATGGCCTGCGCTGGGGAGACTGTGTTTCTCATCTAACACCCGTTGGCGGAGGAAAGTGGGGACGCACATTTTCCATGGAGTGCACTCCTCGTCGTCTTCTCGTTGTGCTATGTGCCGGTACAGATTTTCATTCTGCTCAAGGTAGTCCGGATACTTTTTTGGATTTTCGTGGATAGCAGCGATTTTCTTTTCCAGCCAAGGACATTTTTTCCCATTTTCCTCATCAATTCCTGTTCGTCGAAGCGTATCTACCGGTTGCCGTGATAGCGCGTCGGCCACAGCATTGAGTTTCCCTCTTCTATACTGGACGTCGAAAGTATATTGTTGTAGCTCTAACGCCCACCTTGCAATACGACCGGAAGGATTGTCAATTGAATTGAGCCACTTGAGAGAGAGATGGTCGGTGACCACCGTAAATTGGTATCCCTCAAGATAGCACCGCATCTTTCTGATGCCCCATATAATCGCCAAGCACTCCTTTTCCATGGTTGAATAATTTTTCTCAGCTGGGTTGAGGCGACGACTGGCATAGGCGACTACGGTTTCTTTCCCATCATCGTCTTGCGTTAGCACGGCTCCAAGGCCGACCTCACTGGCATCGGTCTGGAGGATAAATTTCTTTGTGAAATGTGGACAGGTCAAGACTGGTGCGTTGATCAGCATTTCCTTCAATTTGTCAAAGGCCTGTTGTTGCTCATCTCGCCACTTCCAATGTCTGCCCTTCTTCAGCAGACTTGTTAAGGGATGTACCACTGTAGCGAATTCAGGTACAAATCTGCGGTACCAGGACGCAACTCCAAGACACTGTCGTAGCTCGCGTAAGTTGGTCGGCGGTTTCAGCATCTTTATAGCGGCGATCTTGTCTGGGTCTGTTTCGATTCCATGTTCACTTACCACGTGGCCCAAATACTTGGTGTGCTTCTTGAAAAACTCATATTTGTTGGGGTTAAGCCTTAAATTTGCCGAACGCAATCTCTGAAAGACTTCTTGCAGGTGCCCTATGTGTTCCTCCAATGAGCCGCTCGTGACTATTATGTCATCTAAATATGCGAACGCATGCGGTTCCATATCAGGTCCGATGACTTTATCTAACGCTCTTTGAAATGTTGCTGGAGCGGAGTGGAGACCGAATGGCATGACTCTCCATTGAAAGAGACCGCGTCCCGGGACCGTGAAGGCTGTGTACTCTTTGCTGGCATTGTCCATAGGTATTTGTCAATACCCGTTCTTGAGGTCTAAGCTGCTAATCACTTTCGCGCTTCGTAGTCGGTCGAGGATATAATGTATACGCGGAAGTGGGTAGGCGTCCGGAACCGATCTTTCATTGAGCTGTCTGTAGTCGATAGAGAGCCTCCAGTCGCCCGTTTTTTTCTTAACTAGGACTATTGGCGCACTATAGGCACTGTGTGAAGTTTCTATACATCCTTTAGCCAAAAGTTCGTCGACTTCTCGTCCTATTATTTCTTGCATGGCCGGGTTGCGAGGGATATATCTCTGTTTGATTGGCCGATCATTTTTCATAAAAATCTTATGTGACGTTATACTGCATGTGCCTTGTACCTCATTGAATTTTGCCAGCTCTCTGCGCAGGAAATCGTCGATGCTCGACTGCGAAAGGCCTTCTTCTTTAAGGACCGTGCATGTACACTCCTCGGCTCGGCTTATTTTATTGGGTTGTTCCCGCAGAGTAACCGTCTGTCCGCAACAGCTGATGGTGGTTTCGACCTTTGACAGAAAGTCCAGGCCTAAAAGTAAATCGTCCGTGGCTCCGTCCATAACCAGCAGGTCCATCTTCACTACACATGCACCTAATTTAATTATTACCCGGAGGCATTCGTTGGTCATCCTTCGCGTATTGTCGGCTAGGCGAATGTAGTTTGTGGAGGTACGGCTCACCGGAATACCAAGCTCTTGAGCGTGCTCCTTGTCGCACCCGTGTCCAACACCGCCCTTTTCTGGATGTGTTCTATTGTGACTTCGGCGACTATATGTGTAGCGTCGTGGTGTAGGAGGCTTAGTTCCCTCGGCGAGGGTTGGAGGTTCTGGACCCGTCATACCTCCTGCCTGGCGTGGTCCATTTTCGTTTCCCGTGGAAGGACGTCGGCAGCACTCAATAGTTCGAAGTCCACGACGTCCGCAAGTCCAACAAAACAAAATGCGGGGATTGCGACAATCCCTTTGAGTGTGCCCGTCTTGTCCGCACCGATGACATGCAGTGGTTGGATTTATACTCGTTTCTGCCGGTTGTGCCAGCTGTCGATGCTTCACTTCCCGTTCCCGTGGTCGTTGACTTGAGGGTTCCTGTTGTCGACTGCTTATTTCTTCGAGATCCTCTACCAGACCAATGAGCTCATCTAGGCTCGTAAAGTCACGTCGCTTTACATACAATTGTACGTCTTTTCGCGCGTTCCTGTATAGGCGTTCTAATTTCTCATCTTCCGCCCAGTTGAGATGACGCATAGCTTCATATAGGCTAAGCACATAGTCCTTGAAGATTTCGTCCGGTTTCTGCAGCCGATTACGTACTTGGTCCTCGAGTCCCTCGAAATATCGTGCCGATAGAAAGAATTTTAAGAATGCTGTCATGAATTGGCCCCATGTTTGCCAGTCCTCTCTTTTGTTTCGGAACCAGATCAACGCCCGGTCTAGAAGGAGTTCTGGCATTGTCCTCGGCAGCAAGTCCCGGTTAATTCCATAGGCTGTGGCCAGTTCTTCCAACCTTTCAATAAATGCAAGTGGGTCGCGACCGCCATCGTATCTAGCTGACCATTTTCGCTCCTTGTCTATCACGTCGGCATGCTCTGGTATGCGCTCTCTTTGGTGCGGCATATATTCAGTCACCTGGTTTGTTGTCGGAACGGTCATGGGCGGTTCCGGGGATCTTACTATTTCAGGTGGACGCGGCTGTGATATTTCCAGTCTTTGCGGGGACTTTGCTTGTTGGTGGAATCTTTCCAGTTCCTCTAGTCGTGATGCTATATCTTCGTCATCTTTCGCGTCTGAGACGAATGTTGCAAGTCGTTTTCGCAAGTCCTCGACGGTCCCACTTTTGTCGAGTCCGAATTAATTTGCATATGCGATTAGCTCCTCTTTGTGGAGTGAATAAATCCAAGGGACCCTCATTGTGTATTTTCGTTCTTATTTTCTATGCAGCTTGTGTTTGTCGAGACGTTGAAAGCAATACTGTCCCTGTTCGGGCGCCACTGTAACGAATCTTTCTCCTGGGTATATGACTCAGCCGAGTCCAGGATTCGTCCAGAAATTTATTGATGTAGGACGAGATTGCTTTCAACGTATTTTCTTTATTTCTGGATTTATGTCAGAACACAAGATATTAAGATTAATATAATTACATTTAATATTAAATAATGGTTAAAATAATAGTAATATAAAAATATATATGACGTTCCGATTGGTCACTGACCGCGGGAGTGCAACTCCACAAGCGGGGTGACTGATGCAACTGCTGGGGCGGCTAGTCGCGGGAGTGCAACTCCACAAGCGACGTTCTTCGTTTGGTCACTGACCGCGGGAGTGCAACTCCACAAGCGGGGTGACTGATGCAACTGCTGAGGCGGCTAGTCGCGGGAGTGCAACTCCACAAGCGACGTTCTTCGTTTGGTCACTGACCGCGGGAGTGCAACTCTACAAGCGGGGTGACTGATGCAACTGCTGAGGCGGCTAGTCGCGGGAGTGCAACTCCACAAGCGGGGTGACTGGTGCAACTGCTGGGCTGGTAGCTCTGCCGAGGTTGTGGCTCTGCTGATGTCGACGTAGTAGCTCTGCCGAGGTTGTGGCTCTGCTGATGTCGACGTGGTAGCTCTGCCGAGGTTGTGGCTCTGCTGATGTCGACGTAGTAGCTCTGCCGAGGTTGTGGCTCTGCTAATGTCGACGTGGTAGCTCTGCCGACGTTGTGGCTCTGCTGATGTCGACGTAGTAGCTCTGCCGAGGTTGTGGCTCTGCTGATGTCGACGTAGTAGCTCTGCCGACGTATGTGCTGCTGTGGTGTGGCGTTTGCTGAGCTCCGTTGATTCCTAAGACTGCGAACTGTTCAAGAGCAACTCCTAAGAACGACTGACTAAGAAAGACTGCCTCAGAAAGACTGACTCGTTCCTTGTGGTGAGCCGCCTTTTATACGCAATGGCGTGCTAAATGTTCAGATGTGAAATGACTGCTGTCTCTTTTCCTCGTACACTGTGAATACCTATGGTCGAGCTTTTTTATCGACCAACCCACATGGTGCCACATGGCCGTTGATAAGACGGTTATAAATTTTAAAGTTTTGAAAATAAACGGTCTTTATTCATTAATATAACATGTAATTTAAAACAAAATAATTAATTTCATAATATCTTCGTATGTATGAAGAAAATCCTACTAGCTTTTCTTCTTTACAATCCTCCGGGCTCTGGTTCGTACCGCTGCTGCCCAGGGTGACTTCATCGTATAGTGCCGCAGGCAGCCTGGGTTCGCGGCCCTGTACCAAGTAGGCTGGGCTATACCCGGTTGTTTCCGATACGCCTGTGTTGATGGCCAGGGTGACTTCCGGTAACTTATCGTCCCATTTTCGGTGCGTTTCGACTGCGTTTTCTTGTGGGGTATATGGGGAGGTGAATTGCTGTCGTACTCCCAGTTGTTGGAGATACCTCTGAAACGAACGGCTGGTGAATTGGGTGCCATTATCGGAGATGAGCACTTAGGGGACCCCGAACCGCGCCAATATTCGTTCCCTGAAGGCTTTCTTGTCGCGGCTTGTACTGGCGCGATTTCTGTCCAGCTGGAGAACTTGTCCATAAACACGACCATGGCCGTGTTCCCGTGGGAGGACCTCGGTAACGGTCCCACGAAGTCCACACAGACGGTCGTCCACGGCTCCTCTGCGATCTGCGTGAGCATTTTTCCAGCCGGTTTCTGCTGTTCTGGCTTGTACTTCTGACAGGACATACAGTTGCGTACGTAGCTACTGGCGTCTCGAAACATTCCTGGCCAGTAGTAGCGTTGTGCTAGGCGCTGAATGGTTTTGAATACGCCAAAGTGTCCTGCCGTCGGTTTTCGGACAATACTCGCCGTCTTTGGGGTGTTGGCACGCACAGTTTCCATGAATCCCCTTCACGCGTCCGACCCGCCTTGGGATATAGCGGTAGAGCTGATCATCTTTGATGACGTAGTCCGTGTGCTTTCCAGGTTCTTGTTGTACTTCCATCTTCTTCCGCTCAATCCATGCACAAGCTTGGTTTTCAAGTGCCGTCGCCGCTCTCTCGCAGGTGTCAATCGGTTGGCGCGACAAAGCGTCAGCGACCACGTTTTGCTGCCCCTTTCGATATTCGATATCATACCTATTGTAGATTTCCCAAGTAAGTTAGTTGCCACGGCACATGAACCAGTGACAACTGTAGGGAAAACTGATGAGATGAGATTGCCTCGGCACTTTAACCGTAGACAATTGATAGAATGAAAACACACTGTCGGTTTTGCTTCAAAACTTATTCTGATTTTATTACTTAAATTTTTAACGCTTATATGTATAAATTCTGCTTACTCTACAATAAAATTTGAGTTTGCAGTCGCCGTTGGCTTCGTTCTCTGCTCGCGCCAATTACTGCCGCGTCAACGTGAGGGCATTGCACCTGGGCGTTGAACTCAACGGCGACTGCAACTACCGTGTGATAGATCGGGTGACAAGATCAGCGACCGCAACATGCAGAATGTGCAGAATGCCTGCATAGCATATTGTCGTGTGTTTTTGGGGCTGGTTCGTTGATCGCTGATTTGTTGACGGATTGAACATTCTCCCCGCCATTGACTGTATGTCAATTAGATGACGGTGGTTACGAATGTCTCTTCATGTCCTGGCTGCTGATTATTTCGTGGGTGAGGAATTGGCTGATGATCTTTAGGTGATTTTGGACATCGAGCTACCTTCCAACTGGTAACCCGTCTAACACATCGGTTTATGCAAACAATAAGACCGAGAACAATGACTAACGTTAGAGCTAGATATCCGATTAGCCGGTTGTGGTCGCTGTTGGTTTGAAGCTGCCTGGGTAACGTGATCAACTCTGAGGTGTTCAGTAGTCCATGTAAGGTCTCCAACTTGTTTACTTGTGTCCAATAATGATCCTCATGGTTGTCTTCGAGAATGGACTGTCTAGGTTTAGCTATTTCTGATATCGAGCCAAAACTTGTATATGAACCGCTAGTTCTGGTGGCAATAGATCGGCTTCCGAGTAACATTGACACTTCTGTTTTGAGAATGCACCCGGGATTGATAGTTAGTAGTCCTGAACCTTTCAATGATTGCTGTGACACTTCTTCGCCGCAGATGACGGTCAGTTGGGTATCATCCTTGAGAGCGAACATCCATTGATTTTCTGACCTTGTTTTTATCCATACTTCCTGTTTTGCACGTGTAAATTCGCAAAGCCGCTTAGTTTGATTGTTGAATAAGCTGATTTCACAAGCACATACTTCTGAACCCTTTTGGTACATGGGTTGCGTGTTCGGACATAAATATGATTGCTCAGCGACTACTTGACATTGATTCAAAATTTCTGCATCTGTTGGGAAGTATTTGTCTCGATGAAGAGTTATTGCCAGTATAGGTGTCGACAGCCGGATGGCGATCATCGTGTTGTTGACAAATGTTGGAATTGGTATCAACCGAAACAAATTGAAATACTCTGCACTTCGCAGTGGAAGAGTGACTCTGAATATGACACTGTTTTCTGAGACGGCGGCCTGAACTGTCAGTAATTTGTAGATGGATAGTAAGTCACTTGGATCTCCTACTAGTTCTGTATTTGGTGGCAAATGTCCTCGTATTCTGCGCACTTCAGTCTCTAATTGTGCTGAGGAAAGCAATAACGGACTAATCTGTCCATGATGAGCATTAGTGAGGACACTGATTAGTGCTGACTGAATTTGTTGTATGTTTGAAGATGCTAATGACAATTCCAGTCCAACTGATGTTAGCAACTGGAAGACTTTTGCTTCTTGTCTTTCTGATTCAATTTTTTGTATCCGATTGGTGATGGTGGTCAGTTTAGTTTCAAATCGCCCAAATGTTCTGGCGGCTTCTTCCTGATCCCTTTTCATGATGTTTAATGTTGAATCGATGATCGAGGTCTGATTTTTTAAACATTGTAGCAAATATTCTTCGTTGGTTTGCACGTTCATGATGGTTTTGGACAGTTGGTTGGCATAGTCATCATCGAGTATGCCAAAGAGAGCGTTAGCGACATTTCCTACTACGTTCAATGCTCCTCTTTTTTGCCGGTGCCGGTTCAACAGGTTGTCACTTAAGTGCAGTTCCCCTTCCATGTGTTGGAAATGTGCAACGAGATCTTCACATAGAGGCTGCTGCTGCAACGATTTACATAAATGTTCGAGAGTTCTTGTTCCATTGTTGAGGGCCTTGAGTTCGAGCTGCATTGGAATCAAGTTATAAAAGACAATCAAATTCCAGTTGCTTGACACGATGTAGCTGGTTCCCATTTGTTCAAAGTGAATTCCTGTGATTTGGTCGAAATTATGGATTGTAATAGATTGGCACATTGCCACTGGTAATATCAGCAATATCATTAATACTGATAAAAGACCAAGATGATTTGACCCTATCCGTCGTCTTTTAGCGCCTTGACTACCGGAAGCTTCATCGTTGTTGACTCGAACCTGACTAGGACGCGGCGATGTCACCTCTGGTGGTGGTAGATCTGTCTCCACTGGAAGCGGTGCTAGTTTATGGATTGGCCTTTTTAATACACCTTTTGCGGTTTGAACGTCTGCCACTCTTACTTGATTGTCGTGACCTGGATACGTTTTTAGGATTCTCCCTAATGGCCATTGCAGTGGAGCAGTGTGATCTTCTTTCATGATGACCATCATTCCAGCTTCGATATTCTTTTTTGAATCCTTCCATTTGTTTCGGTATTGCAATTCGCTTAAATACTCCTGAGACCATCGTTTCCAGAATTCGTGCTTGAGATGAGAAACCAATTTCCATCTCGTGAGTAACGACGACCGAAGAGGTGCTGCTATCGTGTCGACCGGTGCGGTCAGAGGTTCTCCAATTAAGAAATGGCCTGGAGTGAGGATGCTTAAATCATTGGGATCACTGGAGATAGGCGTCAGTGGGCGTGAATTTAAGATGGCTTCGATTTCCACCATCACTGTTTCTAATTCTTCATAAGTGAGATGCGCATTAGCCGTGCTTCTTACAAACAGATGTTTTGCGCTTTTAACAGCTGCTTCCCATAATCCGCCAAAGTGAGGAGCTCTTGGCGGTATGAAATGGAAATTAATTCCCTTGCTACTACATATTTTTGTGATACTCTGTTTGGACCTTTCCGAGTGGACAACGTCCATTAAATCCGCCAACTGATGTTTGGCCCCAACGAAATTGGTTGCATTGTCGCAGTACAGATTCTGACAATGACCTCGTCGACCGATGAACCGCTTTAAGCATCCGATGAATGCGTCACTGGTCAGATCGCTGACAATTTCGAGATGTACTGCCTTGGTTGTAAAACAGCAGAACACTGAAACGTATGCCTTTTGAGGTTTCTTTCCCCGATGCTTAAAATGAATCCAGAATGGTCCACAGAAATCCACCCCGGAGTTGATAAATGGACGAGCTGGCACGATTCTTGCTGCAGGCAAGTTTCCCATAATCTGTTGGAATAATTTCGGTCTTGCCCTTGAGCATCGGACACATTGTTGGACTATTGAGCGCGCCATCAATTTTCCTTTGATGGGCCAAAATCTCTGACGTACGTGAGCCAATAGTGTTTGGGGTCCACAGTGATGATGTTGTTCATGGAACCACCTTAGTAACAGCTTAACTAGGGGATCATTGTACGGCAATATCACTGGATGCTTAGCATCATATGAAATTGTGGCATTTTCTAGTCGACCTCCAAGGCGAAGTAACTTATCGTCACTGAGGTATGGGTTCAAACTCAATAAGGGACTCTTTTTGTTCAATTCTGTACCCTTGGTTAGTTTGCTGATGTCATCTTTGAAATCGAACGCTTGAATGGCTCGCAAAATGGTAGTAAGCGCTCTTCTCTGCTCGACTGCTGTGGTGGGTATCTCCCTCTCGCGGTTCTCATTTTTGGTCCTACTGTGCTCAATGAAGCGATGCACATATGCGATGACGTGAATTAGCGTTTGAAACGAGTCATAGTGATTGATGCTGTATACCAGATCTGTCATGCTGGAGTCGGATACGATCATTACCGTGGCATTTCTTTTCTTCACTTCTTTGTCATCTGGATTAACCGCTTTTGCCTGGTAGTTTGCTAACCAACTTGACTCCCGTCCATGTAAGAAGAACGGACCATAAAACCACAGGCTACATTCATGAAAACGTGCCGGTGCTAGTCCTCGAGACAGTAAATCCGCAGGGTTGTCTTTGGAAGCCACATGCCTCCACTGCTGAGGTGTAGACGAATTGTGTATTGTTGCTACTCGATTAGCAACAAAGGTATGAAATGATGATGACTGTGCATTTATCCATGCGAGCACAATCTCTGAATCTGTCCAATAGAATGTTGGTGTATTCATTAGGTTTAGATCCCTTTTGACTCTGTCGACAAGTCTGACACACGTGACTGCTCCGCATAATTCTAGTCGAGGCAAGGTTTGTTTTTTCGTGGGTGCCACTCGAGATTTGGCGCAAATCAATCGGAGATACGTAATGTTATCCTTGCTTGATCGTAGGTAAATGGCAGCTCCATATGCCTTTTCGGAAGCATCGCAGAAGGCATGTAGTTGGACAGAATTGTCTATTCCATGTGGCAGCACTCGCCTGTCGAATTTTGTATTTTTCAAATCTGCTAAGCTGTCCCGAAATCTTGTCCATTTGTCATGCCACTGTGGTGGCAAGTCTTCGTCCCATGAAAGTTTGGCCTGCCATAATTCTTGTATGATCATTTTAGCGCTGACGACTATAGGTGCTAAAATGCCGAGTGGATCGAATATTTTAGCGATATCTGACATGACCGTACGCTTGGTGATGTGCTGAGTGGTTGACACGTCGACCTTTATACAAAACTTATCAAGTTTAGGCAGCCAACTTAGTCCAAGTGTTTTAATTGTTGCGTCATCATGTGAGTCAAAATCCAAATTGACTTCTTGATCGCTGGCCGGAATATCTTTAAGTAGTTTTGGATGGTTTGCGCACCATTTCCTCAACTTAAAGCCTGCGGTTTCTAGTATCGCTGTGAGTTCGTGTTGGATGTCCAACGCAGTTGTTAAGCTATCAGCACCTGTTAGGCAATCGTCGACATAGAAATCGTTGAGTAGTGCCCTTGCACCCAATGGCAAGGTGGTGCTGTAATTTCTTCCCAGCTCTTGTAGGCATTTAATCGCCAGATACGGGGCTGGTCGGGTTCCGTATGTCACGGTGTTAAGTTGATAGCATGCTAGTTTGTCCATCTGGTTCTTCCTCCACAAGATTAATTGGAATTTCCGATCATCTCGATTTACGAGAATCTGGCGATACATCTTCTCAATGTCAGCGGTGAACACAAATCGTGGCAGCCGAAACCGGAGTAAAATTGAGAACAACTCGTTTTGTATGGTTGGTCCTGTGTGTAGAATATCGTTGAGCGCGATCCCAGTAGATGTTTTTGATGAGGCGTCAAACACCACTCTCAGTTTAGTAGTGCTGCTTTCAGGCTTCTGGATGCAATGATGAGGAATGAAATAGCATGGAGAGGGTTTTTCGCTAGCTGAGACCTTAGTCATGTGCCCCAATGCCTCATACTCAGACATGAAGTCGGCATAGCCTTGTTTTAATTTGCTATCTCTTTCCAGTCGCCTTTCTGTTGCGTAGAAACGGTGTGTGGCTATCCGTTCGGATTCTCCAAGGTGAGATGGATCTTCCTTGAATGGAAGGCGCACGATGAAACGACCATCATCGCTACGCGTTGTATTGGTGGTGTAGTGCGTCTCACAGGCACGTTCAATTGAAGTAAATGGACGCTCCGCTATTGGTGGTTCTTCAATTTCCCAGAATCGCTCCAAAATTGTGTTGAGTTCATCTTCGCTACAAATACCACAGGTGGCTGAGGTCTGGAGGTTGCCTTCAATCTTGCCAGTGCACATCCATCCAAATACTGTGTTTTGAAGGAATGGACGGTCCGGAGAAATTTTATGTTTCCCGGATAGCATTAGCGCATGGTACAGTTCTGCTCCTAGTAGCAGATCTATATGACTCGGTTTGTAGAATTCTGGATCTGCCAACTGGCACGTTGGTAACTTCCAGTCGACAACTTGTAAGCATTTTGTTGGTTGCGGTGAAACGATTTTTGGTATGACAAATGCTGTAATGTCAGTTGAAAATCCGCCAATACAGGATCCTATGCGAGTGCTGATATGGCTGCTGGAGCATCCCTTGGCCCTTCCGATACCCTCGATGGTGAGAGTGGAAGGTTCTGGATGCAGCTGTAATCTTTGTACTAATCGTTGTGTGATTAGATTTATTTGGGAGCCTGAATCTAAGATCGCCTTGCAGGTGATATATTGACCATCTGACGCTAATATGTTAAGCTTGACGGTGCCGAGTACCACGTATTCGTCCTGCAGACCTCGAGCAGGTTGCGATGTCGTAGATACTAAAGCTGTGCTAGATGATTCGAAACCATTTAGCGGTAACTTCTGAGTTGCTGCCGAAGACCTCCCAGAGGATGATGTGCTGTGTCCGTTGACCTCGTTTGATGTTGCAATGTCTTTTGCTTCATCAAGATGCAATAATGTATTGTGCTTTTTATTGCACTTAAGGCAGGACCGAGACATGCAATTGTTGAATTTATGACCACCTTTCAGACAATTGATGCATAAGTTATGTTTTTTAACTAACTGCAATCGTTGTCTTGCGGCCATTTGAAGAAAGTGTTTGCATGCGAAGAGAAGATGACCTTCGCCATTGCATGCTCTGCATTTTGTAGTGTGAGTTGGTGTAATTGTGGCTGGCAGACTCGTGAATGTTTTGGAACGCTGCTTGTTTCCCTGGCTGGAAGCAGCTTCCAAATATTGGAACCGTGACTCCAAAAAGTTGAGAAATGTCTTAATGGTTGGCATCTCCTTGGGATTCTGAAGTGATTGCTCGAATACCAAATGACTCTGGTTGTCTAACTTCTTGAGCAATGAGTGCAGAAGTATGGGTCCCCAGGACGACGTCTCGATGCCGAAATTGTTGAGTGCATTTAGGCATTCTGTCGTCGTATCGTGTAACTGTTTTATAGATGTGGTGATCGTCTCGCTGTTGCGGCTGGAGGGTTGCTCTAACAGTTTCTGCAGCAGCACTGATGTTAGAATTCTCTTGTTATTATAACGATCTTGAAGCATCTGCCACGCTGTGTCATAATTACTCTCGGTCATAGGCAAGTGCGTGATTAATCGTTCCGCCTCTCCAGTAACATGAGTCTTCAGATACCACATTTTCTGGATTTTGGCGAGTGGTTTCTTGTGGATCAGTTCTTGAAACATTTCGAAGAACTGTCGCCATTTTAAATAATTGCCATCAAATGGCTGAAGAGTGATTCGTGGTAGCTGGACGTCATTATTGAAATGGTGCTGAGGTACGGAATTTACTGTAGTCGACAATTCTTTGATCTTCCTGGTTACCTCAATTATCTGCTGCTTGAGCTCCTTCTCAAGATGCGTGTATCCTTGAGAATCGTAGCCCTCTGTTGCTGGATCAATGCTGCACTCATAAATGAGGAAATGCAATTCCTCGGTCTGCCGCCAGAGCTGGCGAAAACTATCTAATTTTACTTCGTAGTATTCACGTGGTGGATCTTCAGTAGTTTCGTCGTACATCACACGCTTTAGTGACGTCATTATTGCCTGTTGGCGACGAATCAACCTTCCGATTTGTACGTCAGCTACACTACTCTCCGCTGCTTGGTGCAGTTGGTTGGTGCTGGTCTGATCAGCGCCTATAGTGCGTGACGGTGGGACAGGAGTTCTGACTGTTGAGAGTCGTTGAATCGGCGACGTCGTTGGTGCTTCCATACTGGCCCAATACTCTGCTTCCTTCGTAAACTGCGTTATGTACGCCTTGGCCAATTCCGAGATTTCTTCGTAATAACCACTTGCAAAGTACTCAAGTTCAAGTGGTGTCTCACAGATGGTCCTTAGAGTTGAATCCTGCTTCTCGAAAGCGTCATATAGTGCTTCTAGCTTCGTGAGCCTCTCCTGGAAGTATTCGTACGACGTCTTCCGTGATGATGAATCCTTCTTGAAGTTGGAGATCACGCGTTGAATGTTTTCGCCACAATCTGCCTGGATCCTTAATAGCTCCTTCAGGTTCGCCATGGTGGAACGTGTTAATTAAGCTGAATGATGAATGATTACGTGCCCTTGTAAGGATCACGTCGGGGTCACCAAATTTTATGTAGATTTCCCAAGTAAGTTAGTTGCCACGGCACATGAACCAGTGACAACTGTAGGAAAAACTGATGAGATGAGATTGCCTCGGCACTTTAACCGTAGACAATTGATAGAATGAAAACACACTGTCGGTTTTGCTTCAAAACTTATTCTGATTTTATTACTTAAATTTTTAACGCTTATATGTATAAATTCTGCTTACTCTACAATAAAATTTGAGTTTGCAGTCGCCGTTGGCTTCGTTCTCTGCTCGCGCCAATTACTGCCGCGTCAACGTGAGGGCATTGCACCTGGGCGTTGAACTCAACGGCGACTGCAACTACCGTGTGATAGATCGGGTGACAAGATCAGCGACCGCAACATGCAGAATGTGCAGAATGCCTGCATAGCATATTGTCGTGTGTTTTTGGGGCTGGTTCGTTGATCGCTGATTTGTTGACGGATTGAACACCTATATTGTTGGAGCTCCAGCGCCCAGCGGGCGAGGCGTCCTGATGGGCTCTCTATAGAGTTCAGCCACTTGAGGGCGAGGTGGTCCGTAATGATTGTGAATTCGTAGCCCTCCAGATATTGTCGCATCTTCTTAATGCCCCGTACTATCGCCAGGCATTCCTTCTCGGTGCATGAGTAATTAGTTTCCGTGTTGGTAAGGCGGCGACTAGCGTACGCGATGACCCTCTCTTCACCCTCTATTCGTTGCGAGAGTACAACTCCAAGTCCATGGTTGCTGGCATCCGTCTGGAGCGTGAAGAGCTGGGTAAAATCCGGCACGGCAAGTACAGGTGCCTGTGTCAACTTTTGTTTGAGACATTGTTTGAGACAAAGGCCTGCTGTTGTTCTGGGCCCCAAACCCATCGTTTACCCTTTTTTAGTAGCGATGTCAGTGGTTGGACGATGTTGGAGAAATCGGGGACAAATCGGCGATACCACGATGTTACTCCCAGGCATCGTCGTAATTCCTTTATAGTAGTTGGTGGCTGGAGTCCTTGAATGGCGATGATTTTATCGGGATCCGTTTGGATACCATCCGACGTGACCAAGTGGCCCAAATAGCGGATCTCCTTCTTGAAGAATTTGCATTTCTCTGGATTAGTTCGTAGATTCGCTTCCCTCAGGCGTTTCAGGACCTTGCGTAGATTTTCCATGTGATGTTCGACGAACTCTCCAGTGACGATGATATCGTCCAAGTAGGCGAATGCGTTCGGTTCCAGATCTGGTCCTATGACTCTGTCGAGAGCACGTTGAAAAGTAGCTGGGGCAGAATGAAGCCCGAACGGCATGACTCGCCATTGATACAGCCCCCGTCCAGGAACGGTGAACGCTGTATACTGCTTGCTGGATTCCTCCAGCGGGATCTGCCAATATCCGTTCTTTAAATCCAACGTACTGATGACCTTGGCATTCCGAAGTTGATCCAGGATATGCTGCATGCGGGGTAGAGGGTACGCGTCTGGCACAGACTTGGCATTCAGTTGGCGATAGTCGACACAGAGCCTCCATTTGTTGTTTTTCTTCCTCACCAGCACAATTGGTGCACTGTAAGGGCTTTTAGACGGCTCAATGTGACCGTCCCGGATCAGTTCGTCGATCTGGCTATTTATTACCGCTTGCATGGCCGGGTTCCGAGGAAAGTATCGTTGCTTAATGGGTCGTTCATCTTGCATGATTATTCGGTGAGAGGCGATGTTGGTGGTGCCCTTCATTGCTTCGAAGGCTTTGAGTTCGTGGTCCAGGAATTCGGAGATCTTTGTGTCAGCGTTACCTTCGTCGTTACGAACCATTGGACATCGCGGCGCTGTGGCTTCTCCGGTCTCTGCTGGAAGTTCCATTGTACGCCCCCCGATGGTGATCTTTGTTATGGACTTTTTGAGGAAGTCTAATCCCAGAATTAGGTCATCAATCGCATTTGGTAATATGTATAACTGCGTCTTGTATTCCGTGCCATTGAAGCGTATCGGGACCATGAGTGACTCAGTTATGGTCGTGGTCCTTCCGTCGGCCAAACTGATCGTGAGCGGTGTTGACAGTCGTACATATGGTGTCCAGATTAGCTCGGCCAGGGTATCGGTAATGAAATTCTTGGTAGCTCCGGTGTCTATGACTGCTTCTACCCAGACATCGTCGACATCCATCGTGATGGTAATGCGATCCCTTTGCCACTCTAAAGACGATCGGTCCTTTGTGGTGGCTGGCGTGACATGGTCGATGGTTGAGGCATCGGGCGTTGTGGCGCTGGTTGGTTGGGTCCCGTCTCGCCTCGGTTTCGACACGACCCCCCTGCGTTTCCCGACCGACAACATTGTATGGTGCCCGTCTGCGGCCGCACACCCAGCAAAATAGGTACTCCGGGTTTTGGCATTCTCTCTTGTTGTGTCCGCTCTGTCCACATCGGTAACATGCACTGCGGGTGTCGATGAAGTCTTCCACTTGCCTGAAACGCTGTCGTGTGTCGCCCCCCCTTTGTGGGGTTAACGCCTGTGTTCCTTCGTCATCTTGGAGGCACTCCAACTCCAGGGCAAGTGCAGTCAGTTCTTTCAGATCCATGAAGTCCTTGCGTCTTATGTGTCTTTGCAACTCGGTGCGGGAATTGCGATAAATTCGTTCCAACTTCTGTTTCCTGGTGTATTCGGCGTGTCTCATCAGGTCTTGGATGGCTACTACGTAGTCCTTGAAACTTACGTTAGAAAGTGCACAAACACTAAGTATCAGCACGGATGCCACAACATCCAACCTAAGCGGGATTTACTCTCTCAAAAAGGAGGAGCTAGAAAAACGTCTTAGAGAGTCAGGATTACCGGCAGAGGGAACGGTAAAAGAACTCAGACAGCGACTGAGCGACTTTTTATAAACGCAACGCATCGAGAGAGGAACCTCAACGACACTAAGCCCCCGGCTGACACAACATACACTGGCAACTACGCCACTGGTGAAGTCGAAGGCTACCTTAATGACAACAACGTAGACATCATGAACACGGTTAGAAAATGGGGTCTCACTTTCAATGGGAGCCGGCCACTCAACGAATTCCTGGAAACCGTAGAAGAGTTAGCCGATTGTTATAGAATCGAGTACAACCATCTGCTCTTACCACTAAATGAAATTTTGAAAGACAGAGCACGAAAATGGTGGCGTTATAAAGGGAGTGAAATACAAACATGGCGGGAATTCCGAACAGCCGCGGAAAAATTCTTCCAACCGCCACGGCATTTATACCGGCTTGAAGAAGAAATAATGCTCAGGAGACAAAACACCCGCGAAAGAGCAAAAAACTTCATAATGAGTCTCATGTCGCTAATACGGCAACATCCTCACATGCGAGCAGCACAACAAATAGAGCGAGCATATGAAGGACTTCGCCCAGAATATCGGCTATACATAAAACGCAATGAAGTCGATAATATTGACGATCTCATGACAATGGCAGAAGAGTATGAGCACATTCGCGGAGAGGAAACTAGAACAACCGCCACTCCAACAACTGCATCACTTCTACACCCTATGTACGAGAGACGCATTGTTGGTCTTGCAGGCAACCGGGACACACCAGGAGCCACTGCCGGGGACGCAAATTACTCTTTTGTTCGTATTGTGGAACCACAGGAAGACTATCCCGTGACTGTCACTGCCATCAAAACGCAAACGAGGTACCACCCGTCATTGGCCGCTTCTACCTGAAACAATGACCACACCGTCAGGGCACTCATCGACACCGGAGCTTCGCGTTTATGGGCACTGACTTGAAAAAGAAGATCAAACGTCAACCACGCGCACACCAGCAAACTATTCCAGTTACACTAGGGAATGGGAAAATAATCTCGGCCCAAAACCACGGAGAGGTGACCATCAAAATAGGCACGAACCAGTACCAACACCAAGTATATTTCATGCCAGGAATTACCGAAGAATTGATCCTAGGAATGGATTTCTTGAACAAAGCAGGCATCCACCTCACCATTGGCAACCAGGAAGTAGTACCCAGTGTCACCAACCACCACCATAGTTTGCATACAGTAAACCAAACACCAGAACACGCCCTGTTACAACAACTCATTAATGAAGTAAAAACACGAATGGGAAAAATCAACACTCCGTACAACGTCGCCCAACATGTCATACGTGCAAATAGTGACATACCTTTTAAACAGAGGTACTACCCGCAATCAATCAAACAACAAAAACCAACAACAACAAAACCAAACCGTTCAAGCCACCCCTGGAAGCACGCCCCACCACAGAAAAGTTGGTGCACACTGCACAGGCCGCGATCCGAACAACCGGACCGAAATCAACACACACACCGAAATCAACAAAAATACCGAGAGACACACCGAAATCAACAAACACACCGAGAGACACACCGAAATCAACAAACACACCGAGAGACACACCGAAATCACCAAACACACCGAAGTCAACAAACATACGGAAAAACCCGAAACCAGGAACCACACCGAATACCGCCAACTCCACAAGAAACCAAACGACAAACAAAATCACCACAACACCAGATCACCATCCGACCGCAGCTGACCACCAACCACCGTACATTGCAGCGACCAGAATGAGTAGTCACCGTCACAGTACAAGGCGGATGAGCCAAATTAAATCACACCGCCGCAGGAAGCCACCACCAACCAGATGACCACCAACCAGACTCGCACCGCACACAAACCATTTTAGACTCAAACAATAGAAAAGGAATTGTAGGAGTTAAAATGAAAAATGAAGAAAATGGTAAAGTAAAATTAAAATAGCAAGAATTAAGATTAAGAAAATATGAATTTGAATTTAATTTGATATTATTTTTTGTTTCCACCCTGAAAACAAAATCTTTTTTTTTTCTTATCTTTCTTTCTTTTACAAACCTTTGTAAGGATAGACTGTAACGGGCACACACGTTACAAATAAGCTAAATATAAGATTATTACAAATAAGATTAATAAACTAGAAATATAAGAAAACTGAAATATCAGAATATAGAAATAAGTAAGATAGAACGAAGAATAGCATAAACACAGTCGCAGCGCAGTCGCAGCGTTAAGCGACAAAAACATTCTTATTGTTCTCTTGTTTTAAAAACAAAACCGAGCTTAGGAAACCGCAGATCGCTGGTTCAAATCCCACCAGCAACGAAAATATTCTTTTCTCTTTTGTTAAAAATAAAACCGAGCTTAAGAAACCGCATATCGCAGGTTCAAATCCCACCAGCGATCAAAACATTTTTTATCTTCGCATCAATTCTTTTAGTATGTGTGTTTGTACTCTTGTACACGCATAAACAGAAAACAGAAGAAACAAACACAAAAACCGGTTTCGTCATCATACATACAAACACACAATGTACAATGTGATGATCGACACTAGCCGTTTGCACTCGCGTCGTGCATATAATTTGCGTGCCGTTTACGGCAGCCAGCTCATAAAAGGCTACGGCAAAAACATTCAAATTCGAGTTGCGCTGAGTATAAGGTAAGCCTTATACTTAAGATCTTAAACCAACTTTGCGACTTCACCTATCGGCTTCGGCCACCGGTAATATCCCTATATATTACCTATCGACTTCGGTCACCGGTGAATGCCCTATCATTCACCTATCGGCTTCGGCCATCGGTAATATTCCTATATATTACCTATCGACTTCGGTCACCGGTGAATGCCCTATCATTCACCAATCGGCTTCGGCCATCGGCAATATCCCTATATATTGCCAATCGACTTCGGTCACCATTAAATGCCCTATCATTCACCAATCGGCGCAGGCCACCGGCGTGCAACCATATTTGCACGCCACCAGTAGGAAAGTCCCTTAAACAGGAGATTAACCTAACCAGCATTTTTGATTCGATAAATTAAGGCCTTCCGCCGGGAAGCACTTGAATTTCCAAGTCCTTACTATAGGCCTTCCGCAGGGAAGCACTTTCGCTTTCCTTTATATAAATTGAGGCCTTCCGCCGGGAAGCACTTGAGCTTCCAAGCCCTTACTTTAGACCTTCCGCAGGGAAGCACTTTGGCTCCCTCCTGTATAAATTAAGGCCTTCCGCCGGGAAGCACTTGAGCTCCCAAGCCCTTACTTTAAGCCTTCCGAAGAGAAACACGCTGGTTAAAGAACTCCTGCTTAAGCGATTTACATAGGGAATCTGTACACCCGTCTGCTGCGTGGCACTCTGCCCTTAGTTTCGAGTAGACACAACCACACTCATTATACGTATTATAAGTTATAGAAATTGTTAAGTAGGTATAAGGATAAAACCAATACAACCAATCCACAGAGCTGAACTCTGCAAAGAGTCAGTTCTAGACTGTGAAAACAGTCGTTCGAAATTCGTGTGGCGGTTGAATAGCTTGGAGGGTTACGAGACCCCTTTAAGCGAACCCTGGACAGACTGAGCTTCATCCAGGCTGGAAACTAAAAACTCGTTACAATGTTTTCCATTGACTGATGTTGATGGTCGTCCGGGACGCTCTTTGTCTTCAGCGCTTGCTCTACCTTCTTGGAATTGTTTATACCACTTGTAAACATTTCTTTCAGACAAAACCTGATCGGTGTATCTCGTATTCTCAGTGTATGATCCGTCCGTTTATCTGTCTGTGGAAATCACGATCACAGGAGAACTGGTGAAGATATCGGAATGAAATTTTTCAGAAATATCCTTCGTTGTCGCGTAAGGATTGGCATTGAATATCGGTCGACGCCCACTCCTACTTTTTATTAAAATGTGATATCAGCGTTCGTTTTTTAGTTATGACAACAAAATTAAAAATCTGTGAATAGAGTAAAATTATCCGTTAATGTGCCGAATATGGGTGAGATCCGCCCACTTTTAGTTTACATGCGGTATATTGATATCCATACAAACTTTTTAAACAAAACTGTACACAGCATTTTATGTTCCAACAAATTGTTGTTATTCCAGAAGAGGACGCCCACTTCAAGGTGTAGGGTATTTAAGATTTGGCCGAGTAAAGCACTCTTTCTGATTGAAGTTGATCATGTAATTTCTTATATGTAATGTACAAAAAACGAATGGATTTTTCACTTGTTTGAGATGTCAAATATAAACAACTGATTTTAAATAGTTACGTGCTTCTTTTTGTTTGGATTATTTGTATTCTAAAGATTGGTCGCGAATACTTTTTCTAACTCGACGGATATTAATTGCACTGTCCTCCATAGCTTCATCAATAACAAAATATTTCATTTCTTTTGCAAGTTTTTGTCATTTTCTAGATAGACCAAATTGAGTTCTCTCTTTCATATACCCTTTTCCATTGTACAAACTGCAACTATTTAAAATATTTGAAAACCAGTAATATTAAATTTGGCATATAAAACAAACCTATATTCAAAACTTCTAGATGCCACCGTGGCACAAGACATTGGCGAACAAGTCAACGGCTGGAATCATACAGGAAAACCATCAATTGCATCCGGTGGGTTCGGTTTGGCAAACATTGCCGTCACTGACTTACAAAGTGCGGGAAAAATAAAATTCTATCCACCGAAAGTTCCTGTATTATTTGTCTTAGGAGGTCCAGGAAGTGGAAAAGTAACACACTGCGACACCTTCATGCAGGAGCGGCGTGGAGTGACGCATATAAATATGATGGACTTGCTGCAACAATATGTCATGGGGAACGGTGAGTAATCTTGAGAATGTAAAATGTAATGAGCAAAGTGAATATATTCCAATGCACATACATCATCAGACATGCAGGATTTTTCGCAGTTATCATCCAAAACCGTTACTGAAGTTCTCATGTTAGAAATGAAGATGGCTCCATCTGCCAAAGCATATTTGATATCCGGTTATCCCCGATCAATGCGTGATGCTGTTGAATATTCCGAAAAGGTAAATGACTCCTAAAGGAATTGCAGGACATTATATAGTTATTAAAATATACATATATGTAATTATTTAGATAGTTGATGTTCCTTTTAAATTCTTTAAAACAAATATTTGTTTTTTATTATTGTAACTTATAATTATCAGTATCTATTGTTATAGATCAGTATCTTATACTCAGTGTCTATTGTTGAAGTCATAAACGTCAGTGTTAAAGTCTTCTAAATTAACTAAATACAATCGGTCAAACGTAATAAGTATTATTAAAAGTAACTCGTTAGAAAAAGATCGAATATTAATTTACGCCCTCGAACGAGTAAGTACACCGCAAAAGACAAATATAATCAAAACATATGTGAATCATCTGCAGAATTTTCAACATATTTTTGTGGTCCTTCAGAAACCGGATGGTAAAAATTAGATTATAGTGTAGTTTATTAAGTAATGATTATTTTAACAGAGCTGATTGGGAATCAAAAATGGCGGTGCTCGCTGTGTCGTTCTCGCTCGCTCGCTGAAGGTTTTGCAAAAGTGAAGTCTCGCTCGCTGAAGGTTTTGCAAAAGTGAAGTCTCGCTGTCAAATCAATAAAATTAGCAATATACGAATAACACGAATATATAATAAATATAGTAACTGTTTTGGGTTACTGCGACCAGCTTATCGCTGTTCAACAGTAAAAGTGCCAGTACTATTAGGTGCCGACCAGCCTTCGCTGTCCAAACACCAGTGCTATTTAATATTGCACCGCATGACTTACCTCGCTGAAGGTTTTGCAAAAGTGAAGTTGATCGCACAGAGCCGTCAGCTTTTATACACAACCTTCATCGAGTCATGGGAGTGAGATGAACGAGACAAATATATATTACAAATACAATACAAACGAGACAATTATATACATTCATTCATATAATAACTACAACTAGGTGGCGCTTCTTCGTAGCGTGGATCTCCACTGGATGGCGCTGCTACAGAGTCTCCCCCTTTGGCGAATATACTGCGTCCCGAGAATACGACAAAACTTTAAAGGTTTTTCTTTCTAGGTCTTCCTCTTCGCTTCATTGGATGTACTGGTGTGGGAATCTCTTCGGAATTTATGCCTCGGTAAGAAGTGAGTGCTGAGACGTGGTACGTTCCAAGTGGAATATTCGGATTTTCTTCGGATGAAATCTCGTAGGCGGTGTTACCAACCTTTCTAGTGATCACATAGGGGCCATCTCGTTTTGGGACAAACTTGGATGTGATACCTTGAGCTGCTTTGCTTAACACGTGTGTTGTAACTAAAACTTTGGACCCGATGTCCAATTTCTCTTGAGGTCGTCTTTTCTGGTCTGCTAGCATTTTATTTTTGTCCTGCATACGATGTTCGGCTTCCTTGGCAGTTTTTAGGACATTAGAAAGTTGTTGAAGGTGAGGAGTTATTTGTGGAATGAAGTTCTCTCCCTCCACGATTTCTTTAACGTCATGTTGTATGTCGTCTAATGTGCGGAGCTCTCTTCCAAAAGTCAAATAGGATGCTGAGTATCCTGTACTCTGACATTTTGCTGTGTTCATGGCGAATCTGATGGCTGGTAAATTTAGATTCCACCGGTTATGATGACTTTGAACAAATATTGCTAGTTGAGCTTTTAAATCACGATTTTTTCTTTCAACCGGATTTGCCTGTGGGTGATAAACTGGCGTGAATTGCTGGTGAATATCGAGACAATAGGCCACCTTTTGCATGATGCCAGAAATAAACTGCACTCCATTATCAGTTTTTAAACGTCGTGGTATCCCATAACGTAGAAATATTTCGTCTATTATGACCTTTGCACATGCCTCTGCCGTAGCTTCTTTCAAGGCGAATATCTCTACCCATCGGCTTGCAACATCTTCGGCGATTAGGATCCACTGATATCCGTCTGTTGTTTTCGGTAGTGGCCCGAATAAATCTACAGCTAATACCTCAAAGCGTTGTTTACTGGTTGTTGTTTGTAGGAGACCAACCGGTCTCATGTTTGACGCTTTAAATCGTTGGCATTCGATGCAGTTCTTAACATATTTTGCGATGTCAACGCGCATTCCTGGCCAAAAGTACCTTTCAGCTATACGAACCGTTGTTCTTTCCGCGCCATAATGTCCTGCACTACTATCATCATGGTATACTCTTAAAATTTTTGGTCGTTCTTGAGAAGGTATAACTAGCTTTGCGTCTTCGCCATCGTCAACTGCATAGCAGTATAAGAGTCCATTGTTCATTATATATCCTCTGCCTACCCATCGTCCAAGGTCTTCATTTTGGGTTTCTAATGATACGATTATATCTTTTAGATAATCATCCTTTAGCTGTTCTTCACGAATGTTGCTCATACTTCTTCGCGGTAAGTCAATGTCAAATGCGCAAATAGCATTGATCGTATCTGTGTGCTCGTTATCGGTGCCTGTTGGCCGAGACAACATATCTGCCAACGAATTAGTCTTACCAGGTGTATACTCTATTTTGAAGTTGTACTGTTGTATTTGTAGTGCCCATCTTGCTAAACGACCTGATGGAGTTTTTATAGTAAGCAGCCATTTCAACGGCTGATGATCCGTCATCAGAATGAGCTCTTCGCCTTCTATATATCCTCGAAACTTAGAGCATGCCCAAACAATTGCAAGTGCCTCTCGCTCGGTTGTAGAATAATTTTGTTCAGCCTTAGTGAGTAAGCGGCTAGCATATTCAATCGGATGTTCTTCATTACCCTCCCCCTGGAGTAAAGCTGCACCTAATGCATAGCCACTAGCGTCCGTTTTCAATATAAATGGCATATTGTCTCGAGCTTGTTTAAGAATTGGTGGGGACGTCAATAGTTCTTTTAAGGTTTCGAAAGATTGTTTTTGCGCTTGTTCCCATTTCCATTTTACGCTTTTCTTTGTTAAGTTTGTAAGCGGTTTTGCAATTTCAGCATATCCTTTAATAAATCTGCGGTACCAAGAGCACGTCTGTATGAAAGATATAAGCTGCTTTAGATTTTTGGGCTCAGCACGTTGTCGTATAGTATTTATTTTTTCCGTGTCGACCGCAATACCCTCTGGAGTAAGCACATGGCCAAGAAATTTTACATAAGGACAGCAGTAGCGGCATTTGTCGTTATTTACACGCAAATTGAATTTCTGCATTCGTTCAAATATCTTGTTTAAATCTTGAAGGTGTTTTTCAAATGACGGAGAGCATAAAATAAGATCATCTAGATATGCTAACAATTGCACGTCGACAAGGCCAGTTTTGAAACGATCAATTAAACGTTGAAAAGTGGCGGGTGCATTTCGCAACCCGAATGGCATTCTTTTGAAACGAAATGTTCCAAACGGAGTAATGATACAAGTCTTATCGCGGTCTTCTTCCGCTACACTGATTTGGTAATAACCGCTTTGTAGGTCTAATGTTGTCATAAAGGCTGTACCTTTTGACGCATGAAGCAAATCATCAATCCTTGGCAACGGGTACCTATCGGGTATGGTTATTGCATTTAACTTCCGGAAATCTACGCACACACGTACTCCACCATTTTTCTTGGGTACCATTACCACTGGTGATGACCATGCAGATTCGCATTCCTCGATTATTTCGGTATCTATCAAGTTATCTATTTCTATTTTTAGATCCTTCATTCTGGCAAATGAGAGTCTGTATGGTGGGGATGCGATCGGCTGATTTGTTCCGGTATCAATCTTATGAATCGCGTATGGTGTTGGTTCACCTAGAGGACTGAAAACATTGGCGTGTTTATGCAAAAGAGTGTCAAGCTCATTTTTCTGCTCATGACTTAACACACTGCCATCGGCTTCTTTTATGATATGAAAATCAAAAGAGTAAAGTGGCGTAAAGATTGAGTCGATGTAATCGTCTGCTTTACTTCTGTGCATTTCTCCGCTGAAGAGGCCTCTGTCTGTTTTTCTATCAGGTGTTATCGAGTTGGTTGGCAGAGCATCTTTAAAGATATGCTGGACTGTACGTGGAGAGTAATCGCTTGCTTGTGTGACCTCCGGACCAAAATATTCAAAATCGGATATATGAACTTCGTGGCCAGACTGTTTTTCAGATTTTTGATGTTTTTCAATACTGCTAATCATCTCCACTGGCTTACGTTTAGCATTTGTACTCACAACTCTAATATTTTCTATTAGATTTAATTGTACTGGCGCATTTGGTACGAAATCAAATTGCTGGGTTGCGTTGCTTTCGAAGTACCAATACCGTTGTGCCATATTCAGAACAATGCCGGATTTTTCCATGAAATCCGCGCCAATGAGCGTACGATTCCCCTTGGCTTCTGGCAAGACAATGAATTCAATATTTTGACATCTGCCACCTATAACTATTTTACAACTGGTGGTCAAGCACTCTTCAGCGGAGGTGCTTCCATCTGCCAGTGTAATCTCGCAACTTACTTTTTCAAACGTGCAACCCTTCTGGTCCATAATACGTTTAAGGTTCGCGCTTGCCACACTTGTTCGCGCACCAGTATCAAAATAACCTTGTCCAGGTACTCCAAATAGCTGGATATTTACGACGGGAACATTGCGACCAATTATTGATGGTGCCATAGAATTAAATTGTACGGAATTCGTTGCTTCACGTAATTTAGTTTTGCAATTTGAGCAATTTGCACGTGTCACCCCTGGAGCATTGCAGCCATAGCAAGCAAATTTTGGCTTCGTCACAACGGCTTGGGCAATCAAAGCTGACTAAGCTTCT
The DNA here is from genome assembly GCA_949629155.1 of Myopa testacea. Classification (NCBI taxonomy): domain Eukaryota; kingdom Metazoa; phylum Arthropoda; class Insecta; order Diptera; family Conopidae; genus Myopa; species Myopa testacea. The sequence goes on from OX451347.1 coordinate 15,794,153, forward strand.
TTTTCTACGGCTTCCGCCTTTTTGAAGCAATTCTCTTGTGAATGGCCCTTTTTCCTGCAAAAATTACAACGCACTGGACCACCGTGCTGATTTCCTACAACAGTGTTCACAGGCTGACTGCGTTCTGCCAAATTGTGCTCCGCTTCACGAGCCTCACTCAAAAGTTCATCTAAAGTTTTAATTTTTTCTCTCGATATGCGCTCACGCACTTGCGAGTAAAGCATTCCAAACAACATGTCAATTTGATCAGATTCCCTTGGCAGATTTTTCAATTGAGCAAAAAGAGCACGTTTCTTTCGAACAAAATTGTCAATTGGTTCACCTTTCTGCTGCTTGCCTTCAAAGATTTCGACGTAAATTCGCCATGCTGGCTTTGGTGGGCAGAATGATTCACGTAGCATTCGAGTTACATCTGCGAATGTTGTAATGCCTGCTTTGACACCAGACCACCACTCCGCAGCATCACCCTCAAGCAGCATTGGCATACCGCCAACTGCATCTTGGTCAGAAATTTTCTCAATTAATTTGAAGGTAGAGATAGCCGCAATGAACTCTTCAACGCGTGCTGGATTACGGTCACCATTGTAACGTGCCGTACACGTGCTGAAAGTGCCGCTTCTCGTATTTGCGTTGGATACGACCTGCATAAGCCGATCAAACTGTTCTGCTGAAAACATCGCCATTTTCTTTTCCTTAATGCGTTCGCTTCTTCTCAAAAAGTAAGCCACGATGTTGGGCGCCAATTATAGTGTAGTTTATTAAGTAATGATTATTTTAACAGAGCTGATTGGGAATCAAAAATGGCGGTGCTCGCTGTGTCGTTCTCGCTCGCTCGCTGAAGGTTTTGCAAAAGTGAAGTCTCGCTCGCTGAAGGTTTTGCAAAAGTGAAGTCTCGCTGTCAAATCAATAAAATTAGCAATATACGAATAACACGAATATATAATAAATATAGTAACTGTTTTGGGTTACTGCGACCAGCTTATCGCTGTTCAACAGTAAAAGTGCCAGTACTATTAGGTGCCGACCAGCCTTCGCTGTCCAAACACCAGTGCTATTTAATATTGCACCGCATGACTTACCTCGCTGAAGGTTTTGCAAAAGTGAAGTTGATCGCACAGAGCCGTCAGCTTTTATACACAACCTTCATCGAGTCATGGGAGTGAGATGAACGAGACAAATATATATTACAAATACAATACAAACGAGACAATTATATACATTCATTCATATAATAACTACAACTAGGTGGCGCTTCTTCGTAGCGTGGATCTCCACTGGATGGCGCTGCTACAAGATAACATTGTTAAAAAGAGCAAATAGATTAAGGCGGATATCTTGATTGCTCAATATATATTTCATATACATACATATATATTTCACATATGTACATTAGGGTGGACTTTAGCTGTACTGGGCGAAAATTTTTTGCAGCATTCTTTTACGCCGCCCCCTAAAATTGTTCCATTGGATAAAAAAATAATTTCTGTAAAATATGAAGTTGATCGGATAACAGAAAGACGTGGCACATTCATATGAAACTTGCAAAAAATGCGAAATTTGTATCAACGAAAAGGAATGAAGCAAACATTTTTAATAATGGTTAAATGTTCGTCATATTCAAGAATATTCATAATATTAGTGATACAGTATAGTTTCTCAGCATAATAATTAACTAATTTTTTAAATTATAGATATTCAATTTTATGCATCTTATTGTGAGTTTCCTTTTTTTTAGTTATACAGGATGCTTCGCATAAGAGGAGACAAAAATCTAGGGCATATAGGTTGGGTCGAGACAAGAAAAAAATCGTTTGGGAGGGGGGGCGCATTTCCCCCCGTTTAGGCGGGAGGGGCCATTTTCTAAAAACTCGACTAAAAACCGGGAAAAAAAATATTAAAAAATAACGGCGATATCTGGATCACTTTCACTTATTGGGTTGAAAGCCAAATATCGGCCTCTTAAAATCCTCTTTAAATTAGGTTCCTACGTCAAACAGTTTTTGAGAAAATTAATGCCAAAGTTAAAATTTGGAATAAAAATTTCAAAAAAAAAAAAAATGTTCGTCGCAATTTTTTCGTTAAAATACGGTATTATGTATAAATTTTTGTCCGACCATAAAATTCTCTAATCAATTCTAAAGAGAATGCTTCAAACCGGAAGGTTCTATGTTTTGTAGTTTCCTAGAAAAGTGGAAATTACGAACTAAACTCCTTCCTTTTTCCATATTTTTGCACCAGTAATAAAACACAAGTAGCCAAAAAATTGGTGTTTGAAAGGAAAGAGGACGAATGCTTCGTAATTTTTATTTTTCTCGGAAACTACAAAACATAGATCCCTCTGGTATGAAGCATTCTCTCTAGAATTGATTAGAAAAAAAAAAAATTGATTGGTAATTTCCACTTTTCTCGGAAACTACAAAACATAAATCCTTCCGGTTTGAAGCATTCTCTCTAGAATTGATTAGAGAATTTTATGGTCGGAAATATTTTTATACTTAATACCGTAATTTTTAAAAAAAATTGCGACCAAACATTTTTTTTTTGAATTTTTTTTCCAAATTTTAACTTTGTCATTAAATTTCTCAAAAACTGTTTGACATAGGAACCTAATTTAAAAGGAATATTAAGAAGCGGATATTTGGCTTTGAAAATCAGCAAGCAAAAGTTATCTAGGTTTAACCATTATTTTTTAATATTATTTTTTTCGGTGTTAAGTCGGATTTTTATAAAATGGCCCCTCCCGCCTAAACGAGGGGAAATTGGAATTGTTTTAGTGATCGCCATCACGTAGCCAAGTTCTTTCTAGTATTCACGTATGTCAATCTCGACCGCTATCCATAACGCTATTGCTGTCAAGTAAAATGGAGCCACCAACACTGTGCTGCCGTCATGTAGCAATTCATTATCGTCCTCTTCAAACTATCAAACGTCGCATCATACAGCTTTTTCGAAGGGTATTCTGTTAGCCACTATCATAGTCCAAAAAACAAGACAACGCTAGCAAATAGCAAAAGCATTGTTTGAGAATGGTTCACATGCTTCCTTTATAACAGGATCTTGCTTGCAAAGTCTGAAAAATGAGTAGTTTGCTATGTGATCCACAGTTGTTGAGAGCTTTCAGTCCTTTCTGGGAGATAGAAAATCTTCCGCAAAAAAGATATTTGATGAAATGCATCGGCGTGTGACAAACGGGCGTTGTATCGTATTGCAGTTTCTTACGATTAAAAAGCGACTTTCATAAGATGCTACAAATCTTTGATGGACGAATTTTTGAACATGGATCATATGTTCCCTACTTTTGCGATTCCAAATGCACAAATATGCAATGCCGATATACATAGCGGAATATTTTGCATTATCAGCGTAAAGTTTGGCGAGCAAATCCGTCTACTCCTTTGTAAGATTATCGTTTGCTACGATCACGTGCGCAGTGTCAGTCCGCACAGACCCAACTCACGCCCCGATACTGCATCCTGGTTTGCATGACTTACCGTCCTCGCAGACTCAGTGATGGTTTCAGATTGAATCCATCTGGGAATGACCACAGCTTGATCAAGACTGCAGTTGAGTTTCCTCCCTCCAGCAGTTGATGGCCTCTACCTCTTCCTTCGGACACCAGACCGTCAGCACTATACCGAACTTGGCTACCGCCGCACTTCTCTGAGGGAATAACCTTCCATTTGGAGGTGTCTGCAAAAAAGGCTGATGCAAAAAAGAAAAAACTGCGAAAAAGTAAAAAAACGTAAGGTGGAAGTACCTGCATCTGAACTAAAGGATCCATGTAAACCCGATTTCAATGGGTTTCTAGGAAATGATAATCGCGGAAAGTCCAAAAACATTGTTCACAAACAAACGCACACTGTATCAAGTACAAACTCACACTGTTTCGTGAATAATGATCAATTATCAAGATATTTGTCAAAAGCACTAAATTCACTTTAACGCGTACCAAAAAACCATTTTTTTGCAGATTTTTGATATTAGGCTTAAAATTCGCGCAACTGCCCAATGTATCGACATAAAAAATAAAATGGGTAAAAAAGTTTCGGGAACATATTTTTACATACAGATATATAGCAGTTTTTTGTCTTTTTTCTTAAAAAAATCCTCTTTTGAAGTTACGATTTCAGCAAAAGGTTTTAAACTATTTTTCGGATTTCAAAGTAATGTTAGCAAAAAATATGCGTGCATCCTTCCTCTTTAATATAATCTTAGTTGTAATCGAATCGGTTACAAATGTCAGCTGTGGTAGCTCTTCTCGTTTTTTTTTTTTTTTTATCATTTTTGGAATCAGCGGACCAAAGTCCTTTAGAATACGTTGTCAAACAGCCCGTTACAAAAATGTTAATTTGTAGGCTAGTGTTATTTAATCAATAATCATATTATTATAACGTGCACAATTCACTGAATTTCACATAATTTTCCTTTCTGAAAAAGAATGAAATGAAAATACGTAACCTTTCGATCAATGATTTTCCTTTATGGCTCTTGGATTTTCATCTCCCCATTTGCAACAATTTAGCTTATTGACGTGTTAAGCTTCATCGCTGAAGATGATGTTACGTGAAAACAATGCATCAATTAAACGATATTATAACAACCACTCACCGAAATTTCTGCGTAGCAATGTTCACGTTCTTCCGAAGAATCTTGTAGCCTCTGTGAGGTGAGGTTTTTCGGGGGTTGTTTTTGAAAAATAAAAAATAAATAGTTAACACGTTGACGGACACTTGCTTCTATAGCCGAAAAAGCAAAGTTCACTATGTAGCATGACAGCAATAGCCGTTACAATGAAACGGTCGTTTTTAGACGCTGCGGCGGCACTATAGCGGCACAAATTTGCATTTACCACCTTACAAGTAAAAGCCTAGCCTTATGTTTTGGAAACAATTTTTTTGGTTGAATTTCGTTTTCCACCTGTTACACGACTTGCAGCTTCACGACGTGGTTGTGAGGGGAGTAGTAGTAGTGAGTAATTAAGTTTATATAAGCAGAAAGAGTAAAACTATAATTAATTTTCGAAGTTCACTTGTTCCTACTGTCCGTCAATGTGTTAAAAATATTATGTTTTTTTTATGTGCAAGGCATATAAAATATACATATATAATGATAATAAATTTATGCTTCCATATTTTACACAGTATTTTTTTTTATTTCTCATATTTATTTGGAATAAAGTACTCCTTGTCTTAATTTTTTGTTGCAAATACCCAGTTGTTCGCCTTTTCACAAAAAAAAAATTGCGAAATTCAGAATGTTCGCATTTATGTTTTTTAATTTGTTCTCTAATATGTTTGAGAATTATTCAAAACATATAAAACTGCAAACTTCCGTTTACACCTACCATTTTACCTACAGTAATTTCACTAACTTTATTTATGGTAAAGATTATTTTCATCAAAGAAATTAGAATTTGAACCGATTGAGAGCCAGATTCTAATACCAGAGATCTCTACTAAATTAGTAGTACTAATACTTACTTGGAAGGAAAACCAATAAGATAAGACATAACATAACAACCAATAAGAGATTGTAGTTTTTCATTAATATTAGGTCATTAAGTATGAAATGTCTGATTTTCATTAGAGCTGAGTTTTAGAGTTGATATCTCTGACACTTGACTATAACGGTTTTTATGTTTTTTCTTATCATGAAGGTCATCATTACTCTTTCAAACTCATAGTGCAAATCGTAGCCTTTTTAAATATTTTGATATAGAGTAGCTTTCATAAGACAATGGAAAGATACAAAATGCGGGTAATTTTCGAGTATGAGTTTCGTCGCGGAACCTATACATCGCAGGTAGGTCGAAACATTAATGTAGTGTTTGGGGAAGGTGCAGCTAAGAAGCGGACCTTACGTCTGGTAATTTTAGCCTTGCAAATGAACCACGTAAAAGACCTGAATAATGATAACCTGAAAGCTGTAGTGGAAGCAGATACGTCTCAAACTACGCGTTAACTAGCAGCAGGGTTTAACGTTTCTATTCCATTTCTTATATTCCGTTTCTTGCCTTTCTTCACTGTCACGGTATAAAGTCGAACCTTTTCTAAACCGCATTGTAACGGATGATGAAAAATGGATCTTATTCGACAATCGAAAACGTTCGGCAAGGAAAATCCTTGAGTTCTTAAGAAGCTGTTAAATATACCTTTTCGGATTTCAATGCCTGTCGCTCCGCAGACTTCTTCGCTGCAGGCATAAAAAAGTTACCGTTAAAAACACCATCGATAGCTTAGGCGCATATTTTGATTAATCATATTGTTTCTTATTGTAGATCAAATAAACTAAACTTTCGTAACTTTCCAAATTTACGGTTACAAACAACGAATATGAAATAAAATTTTAATTGTTATATTCAGTGGGCGACCACTACAACGACTGCGATTACATGCCAATTTTCCAACCTTTCTAACCCACAAACATCATTCCAAAATCCGACATTTGATTGAAAGAGTTTCTCATTGCCATATTCCAACAAATTCAGGGTGCAAATGGTTCTCACGTGCGTAGATGACACTGTCCATGATGCCTTACAACAACCAAAAATATTTCATCCATTCTGAGATGATAATGTCAAATTTTTCTTGATGCACGGCCTCCAGTTGTTCTTTTTTCAATGACAGATTCTCTTTATGGTTGTATCTCTATTCGAAGACAGCAAGATAATATATTAACAAAACATATTTGATGTACTTAATGTCTTTAATAGCACACTTTAGAAACTCCATTGCATTGTAAATAATATCGGAATTATCAATGGCAACGTCCTAGCCAAGAAGAGTAAACAGAGCTATTATATAGGGTTTTATTAGGTTAGGGGGTTGTAGGGCTATATTTTTAAAAATATGTAAAAATTATACGCTAGTAATCGCACATCGCATAGTTTTGTTTTATGTATTATTTCGAAATTAACGGGGTTTTGAGCAGTCCTGTTCATTTTTTATTTCAAATTAAATAAGCGATAACAAATTGAAATAACTCGTTATCTCAAATAATTCGTTATTCCAAAATGAAATAACATGATTATTTGAAATAACCATGTAAATGCGATAATTATTTTAAATAATTTCTGAAATAATTATTTGAAGTAACGCGTTATCTCAAATAATTCGTTATTTCAAAATGAAATAACATGTTTCATTGAAATAATCTTGCAAATGCGATAATTATTTCAAATAATTTCTGAAATAACATAATTATTTGAAATAATATTCTTAGTTGAAATAAAGTGGTCATTTGAAATGATCACGCAGATTCGATAGTTATTTCGAGTACTCGAGTATTGTATATTAGTTCTAAATTTTATTACATACAGTTCCTTACAGGTTCCATAAGTGTACTATTGTGTTCCGCTGATTTCAATGCACATTCATTGATCGCTGGCTGTGTGGATGTGTTATTTCAACCGTAGCCCTTATCCACAGCAGGTAGCGGGACGACAATGTTTTACACAAACAACAACTCGTTGTTCGGCGAGAAGAATCTACTTGTGTGTAAATGACTGTGTGTTGTTATTGTTGGTTGTTTGAATCCCTGAACTGGACAAGTGCAAGTGGACCTGTAATATTCCTTTTTTATTGGCCTGCGATAAAATTCCTAAAATTCACTGCAAATTCGTACCATTATAATGCAAATTTTGAAAATGAGAAGGGAAAAAAATGTCCCAAGAATTCTGTTGCAGTGCTTACAACAGGTAAAAAAGGGTTATCTGATCTCAACGCATTTGGGTTTTTCTAATTACCTTTACAGTTAGGTGGTGGTACAGCACGAGTACCGTTGGGGATCAATAATTTTTTTTGGATCTTAAAGTTCGCGGAAAATAGGCATTTCGTGCTATATAAGAGAAATGTTTTGACTTCAAGAGCACAGTTTTCATAACTTTTTCTGTAAATTCCTTAATTTCAAATTTGTATCCAAAGCATGGGAAAGTGATAGTGATTTTGAACTTTTAAGTCCTTTTAGTAGTAATACAAAATTGCAGTGTGTTAGCAATGCAAACAAAAATAGCGAGATGGTTGCGAGTGATGGCAATGAAGAGACGCTTATATTGAAAGCTTTATCTTTAAGCAACCGTATTATATTTGATGGAGAATTTTTTCAAATTAACCATTCGAAAGGGGAACTGCGCGTTCCACTTCCAACTTTCGATCACATCTTAAAAGAGTGCACGGTGAGAAAACTTTACAGGAATTTGAATATTACATCAAGAAGAAGAAGGAAGATGTAAGAGAGCAGAATGGAAGTTGCGCATTGGATGAAATTCGTTCAAGCTCAATCAGAATACGATTTGCACAAGCAACCTTCGAGACCGATGTCCTTAATTTTGTAGCCAAATCATTGGCCCCATTAGGTACATTTGAAAACCCATATTTTCGAGCCATATTCGGACCATATGGAAATACCTACGCTACAACACATTTCGAGAACCAAATTAACAAATCACATAGAAGTTATGTGTCATGAAACCAAAAATAGGATCAAAAATTCATTGGATGAGGTAGAGTTCGTGTGCACTTCGTTTAAAATATTGTTCATACACAAACGTAGATTTAAATAGCAGAAGACGGATTAATTGCATACATTAGACTTGCTTTTTACAAAACTCTACTTAAAAACATCGCAATCGCAATTAAACATCTAATGTTTTCATTAGGAACTCATTCTTTCGACCGCATAGCAAATATTTTAAAAAGTGTTCATGCCGAATTGAATTTGCCATCATCGAAAATTTTGGGAACCGTTACCCCGTGGTTATGCTATCGAGTTTTGCTTGGCAAGTAGGACTTTTTTTTTGTTGTTTTGTGTGTAAAAGAGAGAATTGCTTACACACAAAACTCTCTTTTACACACAAAACAACAAAAAAAAAGTCCTACTTGCCAAGCAAAACTCGATAGCATAACCACGGCCTTACGGACAACGCTAGTAATTTTGCGAAAGCTTTCCGTGAATATGGAAGCGGTGCAAATACTGAATATGATGAAGTATCCACTGACGAAGTTCCGTCGTTTGAGGAATTTTCCAACTTACCACCACACATTCGATGCTGTTCTGCACCTTGATAGCGACAACGGACAAAGTATTTACGAGCAATCTTTGAAGAAATGTTTTGTAATATGGACGTGTTGTTCCCACGATAACGACCATCCTTCAAGTAGCAGACAAACTACCACTTTTAATTGACAAACTTAGACTGAGACAATTTCTAAGTACGGAGATTAATTATTTAAAGGAGTATGTGAAACTCAAAAATAAAGTTAGATGGATTTTGTACAACAAACGAGAATAAACCTCTTCTTATTACTTAACTGGCGCAGTCGGACCCTGGTAAACGGTCTTCAAATATTGCAGTGCAAGTTGTTGTGTTCAGTTGTTAATGAAAAACTAATAACTAATTAATATATTAATATATTAATATAAAAATTTATAAATAAAATATTCCACCAAACATTTATCAAAAGCAGTGAACAGTGCAGACTTGATTAGTGATGTACTAAAATCATTAGAACAAAAACAAAAACAAACCAAAATCGAAGACAAAGTACAAAATTATACAAAAAAAAAATCAAATTAAAAATTATTAAAAATAATTTGGTGTAGTACAACAAAAATACCAAAACCAAAACGAAAACACGATACTAATCAGCACGACTTCTCAAATCAACACGATCAGACACAGCAACAGCAATATAAGGGAAGACCGGAGAATTTCAATTCCTTATTACCAGGGAACTCAGAACCGATTACTTGAGCAATGGTATAACAGAGGTCAACTGATGAACCATTAGAGTGAGTTATCGGCATTAGTGACTGATCACATACTCGAATGCATATCAAAGTGATCTTTCAGTAACAACTTTACAAAAAAAAAGAAAAACAAACATAAAGTTTGTTAGGCAAATCACACTGAATGAATATCAAGGTGATTTGTCACATTTTTTTTAAAAGAAACACACATTAAGTTTGTAAGGCAATCACACTGAATGAATATCAAGGTGATTTGTCGCATTTTTTTTTAAAGAGACAAAACAACAAAAACAAAAAAAAAATAATAAAAAAAATATATAATTAATTAAACATTATTAAACAAACATTAAGTTTGTAAGGCAATTACACTGAATGAATATCAAGGTGATTTGTCGCATTTTTTTTAAAAAAAGAGACAAAATAAAAAAAAAATAATAATAAAAAAAAAATTTATAATTAATTAAACATTATTAAGCAAACATTAAGTTTGTAAGGCAATCACAGTGAATGAATTCAAGGTGATTTGTCACATTTTTTTTAAATAGAAAAAAGAAAAATCAATAATTTATTTATTAAAAAAAAAATTATTTAAATAAATAAAAAACAATTTGAACTCCAACCTAGGGAAGCAAAGAATTTTAGGGAAGCAAAATTCGGAAAACCAAAATCTTTTCGAATCTCTATGCATCCCTGATGCTATTAAAGATTTGCCGCATTTTGAGGGAAACCCGCGGTTATTATACAAATTTATAAGCAATGTCGAGGAAATCCTTTATTAAGGAATACAATAATAAAGCACACATACAAATTCTATTGCGAGCTATTCGCAACAAAATAATAGGAAAAGCGAATGAAGTTCTTAATATGTACGGAACATCTCTCGATTGGGATAGCATAAAAAGCAATTTAATTCTTCATTACTCCGACAAAAGAACCGAGTCTTCCTTAATAAGAGATCTCCACAATTCCCGACAAGGGTTTAAAACTATAGAAAATTTTTATAGTGAAATCATTGAAATACAATCTGCACTTTTTAATAATATTCAACTACACGAACATGATAGTAAAGTTATTGAGGCGAAGAAAACTCTTTTCTCATAAATGTGTCTTAATAGTTTTTTAGTCGGTTAAGAGAACCTCTAGGCTCAATCATCCGAGCATCCAAGCCTGATACTCTTCCAACCGCAATTAGCGTATGTAGCTTGTGAACACAATATATACTATATGCGGTCAAGTCCCAGTCTTAGTAGCTATTCTTCCAAATGGCATAAAAAGTCAAATATGCAGCAAATTTCACCTTACTTTAAAAATAGGGTTTTTTCCAGAAATGGATTCACGTCCCCACGAAATGAAGAAAATTCATTAACTTATCATCCAGAGTATTCTTCTAAACGGCTTACTACTTACCACCAAGTTCATCCTCAAACCTTTTTTACAAGGATGATAACTTCCGGGCAGAAAAGCATCGATACCAAATCATTGCGTTTCGATTCCACAAACATAATTCCAGACAAAAAGCAAACTCCATCAGCAGCCTCAAAAAAATTCAATAATATGAATACTCCCGCTAATAGAACCAACTATAAAGACGGAGAATTATTTAATATCAACGAACCAAACACTTTCAGAGCAGTGCCACCAAACAAATCATACCAGAGCCTTGATAGATATCAAAATAATGAAGACGGGGATGCAAATGTGGACGACAAACAAAATTTTTACCAATTTGCCTCGAAAAGCCAACAGGTTACTTAGACATTAATAAGCATGGCATTGAACTAACATAAATATTTCCTCTCCTTTTTTTTTTCATTTCATTTCATTTCATTTATTTATTTAACACAATGTACACTAAGACTTTATATGTCTATTAAATAGACCTATTAATAGACTTTTAAAATTAATAGACTATTAATAAAATAGACTATTAATAAACCTATTAATAGACCTTTAAAATTTTTGGTAGATACAGGTTCTTCTTGTTCTTTTATTAGCCCTAAATACATTAACCCCGCCGATCAAACAGAGTATAAGAAAACAACCATTACAACTGTTTTAAATAAATATGAACTAAACAAGGAAATAATTCTTCCCATATTTATTGAATTTAACCAAAAAAGCACCTTTAAATTCCTCATTTTCGAATTTCACAATTACTTTGATGGTCTCCTTGGGCTTGATATTCTTACAGAATTAGAAGCCAAAGTGTATTTGTTGAACAAATTCCTATACACAAAAAATGCATCACTACCTTTAAAATTCAAGCCAAATTTAACGTCTGGTAAGCATTTAATTCCCCCTAAATGTAAAATTATTATAAAAATTCCTGTGGACACTAAAGACGGTGACATATTAATACCACACACGGAACTCAATATAACCCTCTATATTGCAGAAGGGATATATAAGGCAAAAAACTGGTATAGCATTGCTGAAGTAACAAACACCTCAGAAAGGGAACAATTACTTTTTATAGAACAACCAATTAAAGTCAAACCTTATATTAACCAAGAATACATAGAAATATATAACTTTGAAATAAGTTCGACACAAGAGTCTGAAAGAAATATTTCTGAGTTACTTCGAACAAACCATTTAAATAAAGAAGAAGAAACACTTTTGAAAAAACTATGTAGATCCTTTAGCGATATACTTTTTAAAGCAGGAAAACCATTAAGTTTTACAAATATTATAAAGCATAAAATTTGCACAACAGATGATATACCTATACATACAAAATCATACAGATACCCTTACATTCATAAAGTCGAGGTTCAAAGACAAGTTTCAGAAATGCTTAGCCAAGGCATTATTCGTCCTAGTTACTCTCCATGGAGTTTTCCTGTATGGATTGTTCCAAAAAAGGCAGATGCCAGCGGTAAACAAAAATGGCGCTTGGTAATAGACTTCATGAAACTTTTCTACATCTTAAACGAGAATTCTTCTTCCCTTCATGAAAAATAAAATAGCTGACATAATAAACTCTTGCGACACCTGTAATACCTTAAAATATGACAGAAACCCACCGAAAATAAAATTTCAAAAACCAGAGCCATCTACAAAACCTCTAGATATACTACACATTGATATATATAGCATCAATCATCAGCAAATCCTAATAATTATTGATAAATTTTCAAAATTTGCAGCCGGCTATATCTTACCTTCACGACACAGTGTCTGTATATTAAAGTCTTTAAAACACTTCATAAGCCTTTACGGCATACCAAGGAAAATCATTGCAGATCAAGGATAAGAATTCAAATCCAATTTATTCAAAGATTTTTGTCAGACATTTCAAATTCACTTACATTTTACCTCATTCCAACAATAAAATAGCAATGCACCAGTCGAACGACTACATTCAACGCTTACTGAAATATATCGCATAATATTAATAACAAGAAAAGAACAGAAACTTAGTCAGGATCATGATGAAATTTTCACTGAAACCCTTATAACCTATAACAACTCTGTATACTCAATGACAAAACATACCCCATACGAATTATTCTTTGGACGAACTTATAAATTTAACTCCACGGTAACATTCACAGACATGACTACTTGAGAAAATGAAATGAATTCCAAACAACACTCTACCCTAAAATTAAAGAAAGAGTGGAATACATAACAAATCTGAGAATAGACAAACTTAACGAAAACAGATCCAATCCGGCGGACCATAAAGAGAACGATACCGTTTTTAGGAAAGAAGTTAAGAGAAACAAGATTACCCCCAGATTTTCCAAACAGAAAGTTATCAAAAACAATAATTCCACCATAATAACGGATCGGAATCCAAAATTGCATAAACCAAAACTAAAGAAAGAAAAAAAACATTACTCCAATCTATAAGTAAAATTCAAGCACATAATATATGTACATGTGTTAGAAATGTTACACATATTATTAAATATACATAAGTTAAAAAAAAATCTATGTTAATTTTTATTATTATCAAAAAAACAAAAAAAAAGTGGAGTATTTAATGATTTAATGTAATCTGCCTTTTTGAATTTTATTATTTTATTTCATTCAATTCAATTCATTCTTCACATTATATACAATATTATATGTGTATGTACATATGCATAATATATACATATATAAAAAAAAAGAAGAAAATTTATTTTTATTTTATTATTAATTATAAAATGTAAAATCTTATAACTAAGAAAAACAGAGCAATAGCTGCTAGGGCTTTCAGCTCGACCAAAATTTATGTTTATCTGTATTTTCTGAATTTTCTTCCTCGAATTTAGTTCAAAATTTTATTTCATATTTGTATTCGAGTAGTTGTGTACTTTAAGTTATAACAAATTACAAGGCTCCTTGGCAACCGTAAGGTCCTGGTTATCAACGTTGATATCTTCACAACATACTTATGAGACAAAAATCTAGATGTACACTTCATGTCATAAATGCGAATCTGTTTTATCGGACTCTTGCTACAAGTGGACCTTTTACTCGTTGCTACCAAATGGCTTATATTTATTTCACATCATCATATCCTTATATAGTGAGCTTAGGTTAGGGTGGCGGTGGCACGGTGGCATGCGGATAAGCTCGCCGGCAATTTGGGGTGGTTTCTTGCCACCATGGCCCACACAGAAAAAGAAAATCGTGCCATTAAAATTTTTAATTATAAAGAAAGAGAGGAAAAATAGGAGAAATATAAAGGGACGTTTACACAGGGTTACTTCCTCATACACCATGTAATTCCTAGTGGGTCTGTTCACTCATAACCTTCCATACACACTTGCATCTAACCATAACAATCACTCTTCCCACTTTCCAGATTCACCCACATTCATCCTTCCCGATTCACACTTTCATGCTTACTTGACCTCACCGGAATCACCATTCACCCATACACTATGTCCACCCATACGTCCGTCACCGTACGTCATGAGCCGCCCATCCCCTCTGTAACTCAACCGAGTTACAGCCATGAACCGCGCTTGGCTCTCAGCGTCTTGTGGTTCCCTTATCTGATGTCCTCCGTTACTCTCCGAACTCTCCGTTAGTCCGTCCGTCTACGTCATGACGTCCGTTATGTCTGTCCGTCTGCCACGCCTACCAGTGCCGGTGCCTCCCTTTATGCTCACCAGCACACCAGCCTAAATGTTTGGGTTTAGCAATCCATTTTTTTTGTCACGATCCAATTAAGCAAAATATAGTGTTTAATGCATTTCTTTATTTATTTTTTTTTCATCCTCAATTTTAATTTTTGTCCCCCTATAGCTAATTACAATCTTTTGTATAATTATTAAATATACTATAAATATATTATCCTGTATTCACATACGGTTTTCAGTACACTGAGTAATAATTTTCTTTAACTGTATTTATAGTAAGTATGTAAATGTATTTTTCTTTTAATTTCAAGACAATATGGTAAGTAGAATTAATATAAAAGGTAAGTGAAGTAAAAGGTAAGTAATAATATAATAATCTTTTTTTTTTGTTGAAGGTATTTATCGTAAGTATGTATATCTATTTTTTTGTTTATTCCAATAACAGTTCGGTAATTAGAAATAATATAAAAGGTAAGTTAAGTAAAAGGTAAGTAATTATATAAACAAGGTAAGTTAACAACTGGTAAGAAATCAACCACCAGAATACACAATATATATTTTTTTTTGTTTTTATTATATTTTTCTTTTCTCAACGGTGACTTACCAGTACCAAGATCATCGATGATGGCGCCACCATGAATCCCTTTTCACCTGTAAGTAAAGTCAATCCTTCCTTTTTTTTTTTTTTGTTTTTACTTATATAAATCGCCTATCTTCTTTTGTGTCGAATATACATAGATTTGTTGTAGTTTTTTCTATACCTCTTTAGTTTTATAATTATTTACCTTTGAAATCAAATCATAATTTTTATCTTACTCTATTCCTATATTTCCTTTTTTTTTCTTATTTGCTTTATTTTTTTTCTATAATTGTATTCAATTCCTTTAATTTTTCTATAATTTACTTAATTTTTGTTTTACTACGTATTTTTAATCTAATATTGTTACTAACTCCACTTTTTCTAAATTCAAATTCAATTTCTAAATTAAATCCTTTTCTCTAACTAAATCTTTTTTCTTGTTTATCAATATAGTGTTTTTTTATAATTATCTAATCATCAAATACTTAAAATAATTAATTAAGTGCCTCGCCTCTGTGCTTCGAGTATCGTTCAATATTAACTGCTCACTAAATGTACATATGTAGGTAGGTATGCTCTGCTCTTTATGTTGTTTTCAAGTTTTTTTTCTGCTTTCGTTTCACCTTTATATAGTTTTGATGTATACTACTTTTGAAACATTTTTACTTGGCGGGAATTGTTATTATATGAATATTATGTACAATATTTTGAGAAACAGTTTTCACTAGGCGGGAATTGTTAGTATATAAACAGTATATATGTACTTAGAAAAACACTTTTGCACTTGGCGGAAACTATTATTATATACTTTTAGACTTCTCATATATTTTCACTTAGTTTTTTTTTATTCCTTACTTTTTTTTCAACGCTATTGTACTTTTTGTGCTTTTAGAAACATTATATATTTTACTTGGTTTTTTTTTTTTTATTAGTATTAGCACTATTGTAGATCTTCCTGTTCAAGTTTTTTTTTATGTTCCTTTCCTTTTGATTTTTGCAATCAAGAAGTCTTTAAAGTTTTCACCAAATATTATTAAGTATTCTGAACTGCTCTTTTAGCGTTTAATTTTTCACTAACTTTTTTATTTTTCAATGCTGTCTATTAATCCTCTTTTTTTTTTTGTATTAACTTTCCGCGCTTGTAACTTCTGACTATCGTTCACCTTTTCACCTTGACTGCCAAAAATCCAATCCTCTCTACTCGATCAACCTTTTCTATTCCTACCTTTCAGAATTTCACTCTCCTCTTTTTTCTCCTTTCTTCTCCTTTTCTATTTCCACCTTCCCCATTCATTCACCACACACCATTCGGCTCGTTTATACACAAGTTTCTCTCACATCAACATTCAACCCTAGGAGAACTTGCGTGACAGCTGTGAGGTGAAAACAATGCAACTTAAAAATAATCAGGTAAGGCTACATGAATAACTTAATTATACACAATTTCACACAAATAACATATATATATTTATTTATTTTACTAGTACAACATATAACACTGAGGTAAGTAATGTCTAGACTAAAACATAAACTAAAATCCCTCTTTTATTTTCAGGTGCTGAACGGGCAGACACTACACTTATTCAAACACTTGTTTCCTGAATACGCTCTGACATCATCAGTTCCTTCGCCGTCATCGCTTATCTCTAAAAGGGGAGGAGTTACGTATCCTCACTGTGTGGAAAGGGTTATAGGAGATAATAACAACAACAACACACAAGAAAGAACACAAGAGATAAGAGACCAGCAAACCATCAGAAACACAAATATTTTAATTACTCTTAGGTCTAAGACAACTTCAAATGTTATTTTAGGATTCTAAAGTATAAACATTAACAGAATGATGAGAAGATATTGCGAAGCAAAATGTGTAATATTCAGAGAAATGTTATTTTAGGATTCTAAAGAATAAATGTAAATAGAATGATAAGAAGATATTGCGACGCAAAACATGTAATATGCAATGAAATAATAAGCTATAAAAGAGTGTGAAACTGAAAAATAAAGTTAGATGGATTTTGTACAACAAAGAATAAACCTCTTCTTATTACTTAACTCGCGCGACAAATTAGACTTCGATCGAAATAATAATCCTTTACCTATCTAAATCCCTCTGCTTTAAGTCTTTTATAGCCCTTTAATGTAAACAACCAACAATAACAACACACAGCCATTTACACACAAGTAGATTCTACTCGCCGAACAACGAGTTGTTGTTTGTGTAAAACATTGTCGTCCCGCTACCTACTGTCGATAAGGGCTACGGTTGAAATAACACATACAAACAGCCAGCGATCAATGAATGTGCATTAAAATCAGCGGAACATAATAGTACACCAAAGGTGTATTATTTGAGATGATAAGTTATTTCTAATAATTATTTCAGATATTATTTGAAATAATTATGGCATTTGCATGGTTATTTCAAATAACATGTTATTTCATTTTTGAATAACGAATTATTTCAAATAACATGTTATTGCATTTTGGAATAACGAATTATTTGAGATAAGGAGTTATTTCATTTTGGAACAAAATCCTTATTTGAGATAACAGATTATTACAATTTGCCCAGGCCTGGTTTTGACCTTGAAGAAATTTTAGCTCTTTTTTAGTTTTTTCCTTATTTCTTTTTAGCCTCTTAGCTATTTCTTACCTTTCTTTGTAAAAAAGTACTGGCAAGACTGCTCAGAGTAGTAAAGTCTTGATAAAGTTTGATATTCCTGGCTATAAAGGAAAGGGGTACTCAATTAACTTTAAATATTAAATTAAGAAGAAACTTAATTGAGATATATTGAAATTTACTCGAAAAAGTAATTCTTTGTAATTCATTGTACAAAAATATTTATTATTCAGAAAAATTTGAACATAGAATCGATCCGATCCGATCGAAGCGTAATGACTCCGAGCGTCAGAGAGAGAAATGCTTCCATACGGTTTGTGCAGTAAATTATTTTGTTTATGCTGACGCTTTAGGAGAAACTGCATGTTAAAAATCGCCATAACGTAAGTATGTAAGTACTTTTTTGAATTGTACTATACATTTTTTAAAATATTCTTGTAAAAGAATAATTTAATGATATAATATAATAATAATAATAAATATATAAATATAATAATAAAAAATCACGCGATTTTTCATAAAAATTTTTCACTTTGCTTTGTAGTCACGTCATTGCGATTTTAAAAATGCAATTTCTCCTAAATTCCTACAGCGATCATAGTCAAATAAATTTCTGTAGAAAGCTGTTCTTTCTTAGAATTTATGTAATTATGTGTTGAGTACATATTTTACTTAGAAAAAAATTATTGAATTCACAAAAAAAGTACTAAAAATTTTAAATTGCGCTTTTTTCGAGAATTATTAGCTTTTCAGTAAAATATCATATTACATAAAATATTACAACAACAGCAAAAATAACATCAAGATTGAGCATGTTGTACGGCGCCCGATATATGCCCACCGTATCGGTGACTTTGTCACCATGATTTAAAAGTCACTCATCACTGGAGCGACCGAATATTATTTTTATCAGTGACAGTGACCGCCTTCGCTCCACGATATTTATTCATATATTCGTTCCTGTCACTGGTTTGATGCCGTGCCGTGAATTCGTATATAAAATAATTCGTATTCGTACCATATTTTTTTATGAATTGTACAAAAACCCAGGCTTGCCTTTATTTGACATTTACAGCCTTATAATGTAAATTGTTTCAAGACGAAAACAAAAACACTAATGAAAACGAAAACGAAACGAGCCAAACTAGTATAATAGAATTTTTCGTTCGTATTGCAGACATTCGTTTTATTGCAGACAGAAAATGTTGCCATGTGTACAATATTTGAAGCATTTTTATAAGTAATTTCTAGAAACGCAAAGATTTCGGGTAGAATTCAGTGTAAATGTGTGTCGGCAACACTATACACATACAAATTCGACGCATACAATTCGACAACTTGCAAAACACAAACAATTAAACACTAGACGATAGCCTTCTTGCTTTCACGTGGTTTCTCGACTTTTTTCCTGGAAACTGCCGATCCATTATAGCACGCGTAGCTGATGAAATCTGCAAAGCATGTAAAAATACCAACAACAAGCATCTTTTGCGTTTAGTGGATTTCACTCGAGTTTTGTCATGCGCAGTTGTCAAACAAACGAAAAATGACGAAAAGCACAAAACAAAATTCATGAAAAACATATGTTTCGTTTTCGTTTACGTCTTGAAACTATTTACATTATAAGGCTGTTAATATTATGTGTAGAGCAGAGTTCGGAATATATCCCTCAAACGAACAATTTTTTTTATATCCCTCACAAAAAAACGTTCTCAAAAGATGAAAATCTGTTTTGGCTCATGAGCGATTTTTATTTTTTCATCTTCGTTCAAAAAAATACATATCGCTCACTATGAAAATAATTTCAATCTTCCAACAAAACTATCACTTGGGATGAAAGGAATTCTTATCTTTTTATCTTGCGATCGCAGAAGAAAAAAAAAACTTCGGCTTTCGTACCATAACGATCTTCGGTGATGAAAAAAAGGCTGCGAAGGCAAAGAATCGATCTTTGAAGATGAAAATAATTTCGACGCAGGGATCGAAAAAAGCAGCGGAACAACATGCTCAAGCAGCATGGGTTTTGTTGGTGTTTGGATGGTTTGCTTCGCGGCAGAGACAATTGCTTGAAAATAAAATTTAACTCTTGAGCAAATCAAACTATATAACTTAATTAGCATTTCTATATTTTATTATTTCTTGATTACATTCTTTTAAAAATTTTCTTCCTAATTTGCCTCGGAGTTTCGTATGTTTCGGTTTCTGGGGACGTTTCTTTACAATCTGCAACGCAAGAGTCATCAGGTCCGAGCGCTGAAAACTCCTCATAATTTCCCGATTGCCTATAATTATTTTCAATTTTTATATCATTTAAAGATTCATTGGAGGATTTTTGTTTTTCTTTATAAATAAATAAGTACCCACTTTCTTGGTTGCAAGGCTACATACAAGGCTCTTGGTGAAATTTGAAACTGTTGCCAGAGGGTTGGTCCTTTCTCTTTTTTTCTCTAACGTAGCGGTCGCGGGGACTCTTCCAACGTTGCTTGCACTCATCAACTAAATAAATTTTGCTTAAATCCACTGGCAAATGGCTAACTTACCTGGTCCATCCAATTGTTCTGCAATTGTTGCCCATGTTGCGTCTCTACGAAGAACGTTTTTGTACGAACGCGACTTCGTGCTAAATAGAAAATCTTTTTCTTGCACAAGGTTTATTAATTTTTCCTTAAATGTTTGCGACGCGTCCATTTTGTTCCAATTTTTAGAATTGCTAACTGACAACAAAAGGTATAACTTGAAATGTCAAACGCAAGAGCTAGTTGAAATAGAGCCAACTGGTGCGTTTGAAAGTCTCGCGTTTTGATAAAATCTGTCAAAGCGCGACCGACGTAACGCGCCATTGTGGTTTCGGCTTAATGCTTTATTCTTTAGCATATACTGGGTATAGAGTAGCATTATCCGTTAATATGCCGAAAATATGGACGTGATCCGCTCTTTCTAGGTTACAAAGGCAAAAGAGAATCTTACATGGTTATATTGTTAAATATATAAACTTCCTGAATAAAACTATACATAAAAACTTATTTTCTAAAAAAACCTTATTACAGCAAAACTGGGTGCGGTCCAACCACTTTTTCACTACTTATACGGAAATAAAGTTTAAATTTGAAGACAATTAATAGTTAGCTAGTTATTTTCTTTTGAAAACAGGTAACGACCACGCCTGCTATTTATACAGTGGCGTAGCTAGGACTAATAGAGCCCGGGACGATTAATCAACTTGCAGCCCCAAAAATTTCTAGAATTCAATAAGTTAATACTTGATTTCCAAAACTGCCGTCCCCGACATTGTGACTCCCGGGGCGGACCGGCACCCCCGCTACGCCACTGTATTTATACCCGTCTGTGATTAAATGTGATTATATGGTAGTTTTCCTTACACCCACATATTTCCTCTAGTTTCAGTTGAATCTAGAATCTAGAATTAGTGAATGTCCTCCATCAGCAACACCATTCTATTCTATACAAAGACACGAAAGTTTTGCAAACACAATCAAGTTTTATGTTTGTAGTGTTGGCGCGGATAGTATTCCCTCTTGCCTTTACCGAGAATTGAAAGAGAATGTTTTAAAAGGCATGTAGATAGAAAGGATTACAGTTAAGAGAAGAGTAAGTTGAGCAGGAGTATGAACTAGAAGAACCGGAGTACGTAACTCAGTCGGTAAAAAAAGAATATGTTGATTAAATAATAACATAGGCAAATAATATACAGCTGCCGAATGCAGAACAAAAATTTTGTGACGATGATTTCTAACGCCAATGAACCAACGCTGGCCAGCAAAAAGCTATTTATTCAGCCAAGACTTTAACCTATACAAAGCGCTTTATAAAAGCTTTCATCACCGACGACATTCAGCTTGTTCGTTCTCTTTTGCACGAGTATAATTATTAGCGTTCTTTTTTTTCGCATTGGCAAAAACAGTGTCGAATGTGATTTTATTGTTTCTATTAGCACATACATGGAGATCTGTTTTATTTACAATCTTTCACAATTTTATTGCATATATTGAACTGTTTCGCATTGTTGTGTGTGTGTACTTATTTTCATGCGTCGAAGGTGTTTTTTATGGTTTTCAACTAGCTTCTTTCTTCATGAACCGTGTCCAAGTTTTGTACAGTGCTAACTTTGCGAGTGTAGCGTGTTGGTAAAGAATGTACACAAGCAACAGATCTATTCTTATCTTCATCCCTGCTATTGAATACGTTATAGAACTAAAAACCTCATGGAAGAAAGATTATGGAAAGATTAAACCGTTCTATCAGATGTGTTGGTGTGGATCTTATACATACAAGTATGTTTTCGGATAGTTAATTATTAAAATATTTTAATTTCCTCAACAACGATAGAAATTTAGAATACCTAGTCAAAACTAAGTATTATTTACTTGAGATGAGAACACTCAAATCCAATTTATTTACATACTGTTTTCAAGGACTTTTATTATCGATCAATGCAATGGTTTCAGTTTCCATGATTTTTTCAGCATATGCCTTGAACACATAGAAAATCGCACGACGAATATTTCGGTGCGAACTTCTGCCGCAGCGAAGTTTTGGCTTGTCAAAGTCCATGTAAACACACACAAATAAGAAGAACAAGAGCGACGACTGTGAAGAAATCGCATCCAGATCGATAGCAGATGCGATTTATTCGCAGCCGCAAGCAGAGGCAGCGACGTAATTTTATTTTTTTCTCGTTTCCCATAAGAGGCCGTGTAATTTTGACAGTTCGCACCGAAATATTCGTCGTGCGATTTTCTATGTGTTCAAGGCATTATAATGATATTTATTATTTTTATTTGTTAAAGCTCGGGCCCTGGCTCGAAATACAACTAAAGCAATATTGATATTTATGAATTTAATAAAATTGCTGCAAAAATAATATATATGAAATGATTATATACATACATCCAAGTTTCAAAACTGCGAGCTAGATAACGATGAATATTTTAATTTGGACTGGAATGTCTTAGAAAGCCAATCTTTCGATTATGGGAACTGTTCAAATAATGATTCTATTGAAAATGATAAAGACTTAGGTATAATAGTTTTGTCGAAAAGGACGACAAGTCCAATATAACTCTATTATGGATTGTAGTATAAGTGAACACACTGCATAATGCTACTCGGTATTTCGCTGGCTATTGTTATAGAAAATTACAAAACACTTTAAAGTCACCTTATCCAAACTGTTTACAAGAAATGTCAGAAGAATTATTTCCAGAATTAGCGATTGAAACTGAAATATTTCTTAGGAATAAAACATACGAATTTCCAGGTTTGAAAATCGCGCCCTTTCAACCATATACAAACATATACATCTACATATTTTAACCAAAATGCATTTCCGGCACAAGCCACTTATTTTCATCGATTCTAAAGAATTGTTTTCACCTAAACCCAGCGAGCAATCGATTCTGAAGAATTAACTTCATAACGACGGCTCGACAAATATGCAAGGTAAGCATAATTAAGTAATTAATTAATATGCAAGGTTAAGCATGTAAAACACAAATGCAAACAGATTTGACAAAAAACAACTTGTGGTGTGTACAATTATTTGCTTCTAAGTCTCTTCTAGAGCTTGTAATTCACATTAAATTGTTCCATTGCAAGCGACGAAGCTTATATAGCGAATGTTGTACAAGAATAAACACCGACAAAGGATTGCTGATGAGGAACGTTGGCATGTTCCGAAATAGCTATACAATCGTGCCAGTCAAGTTGCGAGTTTAAATCCCATTGCAAGTGAAAAACGTTGAAGCCGGAAAAATATGGGTGGTGTATGTATTTACATCACGCATATAATGTAATAAATATATTCACATTTCTCAGCGTTTGGAAACATGCAAATTAAGTAATTAATTTGCATTAAAAATTCAATACAATAAAAACAATACAAAAAGAGCGTGGCGCGAGTTATGACATAGTCATTCACCCCAGGCAGTCAAGGGCAGACACCTCAGAACTATTTGCTAGCGTTGCAGATATTTTGGCCGGATACCTGTTTCCGTTCGCAGGGTTATCAAGTGCAAGCCAAATAGCTGATTAAGCACAAGTACATAGGTATTAGTTATTAAGCATTTATTCTATATTATATTCTTTATTATATTAATCAATCCCAACTTTGTAAATTAGTAATAAATCAGTTAATCAACAAATCGGACGTGTTTTATATTCCTGGCAGTTGGAGCCAGTTGGAAATCATTATTTTTTGGCAAACTGGTGTAGGAACAACGTAACTGGCGCAGTCGGCATCCCGTTTGACTACCTGTCAACATTGAAAAGTACTAATTTGTTCAGCGGTGGCATACAACTGAACAAATAGTGAAATTACGAAAGGCGTTTTTGTGTAGCGTCAAACTAATTTTGACGGAATATCAAAGTTAGAGCCGGTGTCCAGGTAGGTGAATATCAATTCTTAACAAACGGAAGAACTTAAACTCCAGATGGGACCGATACTGATTCTTGGGCTGATGTAAGTTAATAGTGAAACCTTTTTCTTAAAAAACAAAAACAAAAAAATATAAATATACATATATATAATAAAATAATAGAAAAAAATATATTATAACATTGTATTATCATAAGTAACCAAGTGAATCGCAAGTTTATAAAACACAACGAAGTGTAATTTCATTTATTAAATTGTTTAACTTAAATACATCAGCAGTACAATAAGAAAACAATTTCTTTTATAGTACAAAATATCGGTAAATTAAAATACAAAATACAAAATAAGAATACAAATATTTTACAAAATACAAATATTTTTGTTTAAATACAAAATAAAAGAAGAAAGTAGTTTTCAACAAATACAAAGTGTGTAATGGATTAGAAAAAAAAGAGAAAGATAATATAAAGTAACAGATCAAGCAGAAAAGTGGTTTAATATTGTTTCGATATTTTAATTAATGCAAAAAAGCCGTAAAAAATTTCAATTTTTGCCCTACTTTCGAGAACATCGAAGTCTAAATTCAATTCCAGAAAGTATAGCAATCAAAAATTTTAATTTTAACAATATGAGTCTACCATTAAATCAGAGTGCAAGTGCAAGCAATATAAGCACCCAAGCAGCTCCGCCTATTAACCAAAACCTTAGTGAATTATTTAATAACCTAAGGATCCCGGACGTTATTAAAGACCTGCCTAAATATGACGGTAATCCAAAGTCACTACATGAATTTATTAACCACGTGGAAGAAATTCTACAGTTAATACGCGGAACGGACGAAACACCATACGGACAAATTTTGCTTAGGGCTATTAGAAACAAAATTGAAGGCCAAGCAAATGACATTTTAAATATGTATGGTACTCCACTCAACTGGGACGAAATCAAGAATAACCTTATCTTACACTACGCCGATAAACGGACTGAAACGTCATTAATTCGAGACCTACATGATTTAAGACAAAAAACATCCGTCGAAGAATTTTATGACCAAATCATAACTACTCAGTCTATCCTTAATAACAATTTACTATTGAATGAAACGGACAGAAACGTCATAAAATCAAAAAGGATATGTTTACAGAAATGTGCCTTAATTCGTTTCTCGTGGGCTTGAAAGAACCTTTGGGTTCAAATATAAGAGCCATGAGACCAGATAGTCTCGCAGCAGCACTATCATGTTGCATTAAAGAACCAACAACCTAGGTACACTAGACAATTGAATAATCATTATTATCCCTATCCTCCTTATAAACAGAATTATAATCAAAGACAACCCATACCTTATAGACAACCTAGTCAGTTCAGAATGCCTTACAGAAACAACTATCAGTACGGCCAAAGTGGTTTCAATAATAATAATTTCAATCGAAACACTTCGAATAATAATATTAACTTAAATAGAAACAATTCCCCTCTCAACCCATTTAACCAAACACGAGCCATTACATACCCTAAACATGAACCAATGGACACGAACACAGGATTCACTAGACTCACCTCCCGTACGGACCACACAATGAAAAGCAATAGGTCCGCTCATCAAGGACCAAGGGAAGTTCACTACATGAACGAAGAGCACAAAGAAGATCATGCAATAGAAGACCTATGCAATATTGACGACACTCCAAATTTTCGGACATGTGCCTCGAGAAACCCACAGGATACCTAGAAATCAACAAGCATGGAACTACATTACCCTTCATAAACATAAGTTCTCCTTTCGGGAGAGATCTTAGATTCCTAATTTACACAGGAGCATCTTCCTCTTTTATCAATCCAAAATTTATAGACCCAGAAAAACATATAGAATGCCCCCCAATTAACATAACAACAAAGAAGATAGTACTTTCAACTTCTGGTTATTTAAATTTCACAATTACTTCGACGGCTTAATAGGACTAGACATTTTAAAGCAACTTAATGCAAAAATAGACTTGGCAAACCAAAAACTCATAACCGAAAATACCGTCTTACCAATAAACCTAAAACCAAACCTGACATCTGGTAAAATAATTATACCAGCAATGTCCAAAAGTTTAAATAGACTTCCTGTAGATATATGCAATAGTGACGTCTTCATCAAACCAACTGAATTAGCCCCAAAGATACATGTATCCGAAGGTCTTTATGTAGCACAAAATTGGTTCTGCACGGTAGAAATAAAGAACCAATTAAATGAAGACCAAGAAATAATTTTAGAACAACCACTAAAACCAGAAGCATGTAATCAATCGGCGTACATTGAGCTTCACAACTTAAATTTCCAAACCCCTTCCAAAGAAAGTAACGTAGAA
The DNA here is from genome assembly GCA_949629155.1 of Myopa testacea. Taxonomy (NCBI): domain Eukaryota; kingdom Metazoa; phylum Arthropoda; class Insecta; order Diptera; family Conopidae; genus Myopa; species Myopa testacea. The sequence continues at coordinate 15,820,935 of OX451347.1, forward strand.
AATATAATAAGAACACCCCACCTTAACGATGAAGAAAAGAAAGCCATAATTAATCTCTGTAACGAATTTCATGATATATTCTTTAGGGAGGGAGACAAATTAACCTTTACCAATAATGTAAAGCATAGAATTAAAACAGTTGACGATACGGTTCAGAAGCAAATCGAAGACATGCTTAGACAGGGAATCATACAACACAGCTACTCACCCTGGAGCTCGCCAGTATGGGTGGTGCCCAAAAAAGTAGATTGCAGCGGAAAACAAAAGTGGCGAATGGTCATTGATTATAGGCAATTGAACAAGAAAACTATTTGTGACCGATACCCAATCCCAAATATCTCTGACATTCTCGATAAACTTGGAAAATGCTTATATTTCACAACCATTGACCATTACTCAGTGGATTCCATCAAATAGAGATGGCCCACTCGGATATACAGAAAACAGCTTTCACAGTAGAAAATGGCCATTACGAATACAAACGCATGCCTTTTGGGTTGAAAAACGCCGCGTCCACATTTCAGCGAGTAATGGACCACGTTTTAAAAGACCTTATTGGTAAAAACTGCTTAGTGTATCTTGATGATATTATCATTTTCTCTACCTCTCTAAATGAACACATTTTAAACATAAAAGCAGTCTTCCAAAAATTAAGAGAATGCAATCTAAAAATTCAAACAGACAAATCAGAATTTCTCAGGAAAGAAATTGCATTTCTTGGACACGTAGTAATAACCGATGGCATCAAGCCGAATCCAGATAAAATTAGCGATATAAAAAATTTCCCAATCCCAAGAAATTATAGGATTCCTAGGACTACTCGGTTATTACAGAAAGTTCATTAAGGACTTTGCTAATATAGTAAAACCCTTAACAGAATGCCTGAAAAAAGGCAAAGTCGTCAAACTAACGGAGATTTACGTCAAAACGTTCGAGCATTGCAAAAACCTCCTAACTAACGATACCTTACTTCAGTACCCTAACTTTACAAAACCATTCGTAGTAACAACAGATGCGAGCAATGTAGCCATGGGAGTAGTCCTTTCCCAAGGACCCATAGGCAAGGATAAACCCATCTGCTATGCGAGCAGAACATTATCAGACTCCGAAACAAATTATTCAACCATCGAAAAAGTTTACAATAGTGACAGACCATAGACCGTTAACCTGGTTAATGGGTTTAAAAGAACCCAACACAAAGCTAATCAGATGGAAATTAAAATTAGAGGAGTATGACTACGACATTATTTATAAAAAAGGCAAGGCCAATACAAACGCAGATGCTCTAAGTCGTGTAAAAATAGAAGAAACCAAAAACACTGATATGGAAGTAAACATCAATGATACTGCATCAATTGTAGCCACACAAGGCTCAACTATTCATTCATCGGACGAAAACTTTGATAGTGGAATTCACATATCAGAACTACCGCTAAATGAGTTCAACATCCAGATAATACTTGAAAAAGGAGAAACCGCTTCAAATACTTTAGATATCGTTTTTCGAAACAAACAAAGAAGAATCATTAAACAACCTTCGTTTGATGAAACATCAATAACAGACATTTTCAAAAAATTCCTTCCACCAAATAAACTTTCAGTAATCTACACAGATGATGAAATCTTCAAAATTGTTCAATGCGTTTACTCCAAATATTTTTCGCATAGTAAAATTTTCAAAATTCTCAGATGCACTACCATCCTCCAAGATATAACGAATAATGATGAACAAGATCAAATCATCAAGGAATATTACGAAAATAGCAATCATAGAGGTATCACTGAAACTATCTATCATCTTAAAAGAAAATATTATTTTCCCTTACTTAAATTTAAGATAACAAAAATAATCAATAATTGCGAAAAATGCCAAATTTTTAAATACCATAGACATCCCCAAAAACCAAAATTTCAAAAAACAGAAACACCATTAAAACCTTTAGATATCGTTCATATCGACGTTTACACAATCAATCACAAACAGATACTCACTATCATAGACAAATTCTCAAAATTTGCCTCATCCTACACACTTCCAGATAGAACAAGCCTCTCAATATTAAAATCCCTCAAAAATTTCATAAGCCACTATGGCATCCCAAAGAAATTAGTATATGATCAAGGATCAGAATTCGGAAGCCTAATATTTACAGATTTCTGCAAACAATTCAATATCGAACAACACTGCACTTCTTTCCAACAGACAACTAGCAATGCACCAGTCGAGAGATTACACTCGACACTCACAGAAATTTATCGCCTGGTACAAGCAAAACGAAGAACAAACAAACTAGACTTACAGCCCTATTCGGGTAATCAATGACATATGTCATTTATGACATATATGTTATAGTTCATGTCATTGGAATATGTCATTGGCATTCGGATTAAAATGTGACAAGGGGAAAGCTCTTTAATTTTCACCATGCGTGGTGAATAAAAATTAAAACATCAATAAACATCTGTTTGTCAAAAATTGAAGGCTTTTTGATAAAATTAAAATGGAAAACCGGTAAGTTTTGTTTGTTTGTTCGAGCCTGGAGATATAATTACTTTTTATTGTAGAAAGCACCAACGAACTACGCAGCAGCAGTTGCAATTTTATTTGCAATTTTGCAGAGACCATCCGCAGCTGCAAGCTGGGAAGAATAATCCCTGCGCTCCCCGTTTGCAGCGAGATCTTTGGGCACAACTGGCGAGCTGTTTGAACGCCATGTGCGGGCCCAACAGGACGCCCGAAAAGTGGAAAGAGGTATTATAATCAGTTGCAATATGATAATAATCATAATTATATATTTTTCAACAGAACCTGAACTTATGGCGGAACCAAGTACGCTGCCGAGCGCGCAAAGGCAAAGTGGAGCAGCACGTGACGGGCGGAGGTCCCTATGCGTACCAATATACGCTCACAGAGCTGCAGGAGCAAGCCATAAATACGTTTGGCGCCTCAGCAGTAGAAGGCATTGGAAGCACCCGAAGCTTAGGTTTCCGCCAGGAAACCGTCGCTACAAGAAGTCCATCTGATTGTCCGTCTCCCTCCAATTATGCCAGTTTCCAAGTAGCAAGTCCGTCTCCGTCCGGTTGTGTCAGTGTGCCATTAGTCAGTCCGTCTCCGTCCGATTGTGTTAGTGTGCCATTAGTCAGTCCGTCTCCGTCCGATTGTGTTAGTGTGCGATTAGTCAGTCCGTCTCCGTCCGGTGGTGTCAGTGTGCCTTTAGTCAGTCCGTCTCCGTCCGATTGTGTCAGTGTACCATTAGTCAGTCCGTCTCCGTCCAGTTGTGTCAGTGTGCCTTTAGTCAGTCCGTCTCCGTCCGGTTGTGTCAGTGTGCCTTTAGTCAGTCCGTCTCCGTCCGATTGTGTCAGTATTCCACCAACAAGTCCGTCTGATTGCCGTTCAAGTTCGACGATGATTCCAGGTCGGCGGAAGCAAGTCACCCCTCAGCTTCTCTACGACGAGCTGCAGCAAATAACTTTGCAGAGAGAAGCCGAAGCCAAAAAGCAAAGAGAGTTAGCTGAACGCACAATTGGGCTGCAAGAGCGAATGCTGCAGGAGCAGAGGGAGACAAACGCTGCCCTTCGCCATATGGGAGATGCTATATTAGCGCTGGCCCGAGCCATAGAACAAAAAAAATAAAAGTTATTTTCTGTTTTTAAAAGAAACAACAATGAATTTAAAGTTTTTTCATTTTTATGGGTTTTGGTATTAAGGATTTTAATGTTTGGGTAAATGGATGATTTTATAATGTTCGAATATATCTGGACCTTATACGGTCGCCTTCTCTAAATTGAGAAGTGGATGCTGAAATTTCCACATTAGCAGGTACTATTTCTTCCTCAATCAACTCTTCATTTATTACTGGCGCCACGCCGCGCTGCATAAGAATATTATGGAGGATAACAACAGCGTTTACTATATCTGACACTTTTTCGGGCGAGTAATGCAGTACACGGTGCTTTGATAGGCACCTAAATCGGGCCTTGAGTACACCAAAAGCCCTCTCGATTGTATTTCGGGCTTTGGCATGTAACAGGTTATAACGTGTTTCTTGCTCATTGACCGGCTCTGCCACTGGAGTCAATAACCAGGGCTCCAACGGGTAACCTTGATCCCCAAGTAACCAATACTCGTTTTGTGGTCTATATTTTTTTATTAAATGGATCCTTACAGGTGAGGTTGTCCAAATGCCGGAGTCGTGGCAAGATCCAGGATATCGTGGGTTCACCGACATAAACACCAAACGGTGATCGCATACCTTACGAAAAAAGTACTTTTTATTATATAAGAATGCAAAGTATTTTTCTAACGCCTCACCGCCTCGACATTGATGCTATAGGTACCCTTACGGTTCATGTATAGCGACAGTGGATTTAGCACGTCATTTGCCTTTGGTGCAACGATTGCTACATGTGTGCAATCTATTGCACCAATTGTGCCCTGAATACCGAAGGCTCCATGAAATCTATGAAGAGCAAAACATTTTATAAAGAAATTTTTTATAATAGAATTTTTGTATTCAACTTTTTTACCCAGTCATTTTAGCATTTAGTTCCGCATTAGTTATTGGAAAGCGAACCTCATTTTCTTTAACGCGGATAATTAATTTCGAAATAGATGTTAATGCTCGCGAAATCGAGGGTTGGCTCATTGCCATAAGGTAACTGCTTCCAACACATTTTTGATATGACCCGTGCGCGAAAAATGTTAAAACACCAAAAAACCTTATAATAAAATGAATCGACGTTTTTTGGTCGTCAAATACTTGTAGTTCTATCATTAATTGGCGACAAATTACTTTTGGTAAACGGAAGTGTGCCACAAATACGGTCTCCTCCATACTGAAAGGATCAGACCTATCGCGCAGATGTCGTAATCGCCTGCGCCTCTCCACCCTTTCTTCTCTTGAAAAAAGAAGGGCGGCTAGCAAAATTCTTATTTGATCTTCCTCCATTAAAATAATAAATAAAATAAGATAAAATATCCAAAAATTGAATTATCAACACAATAATTTTTTTTTTTAGTTTTAATTATCAACACAAAACAACTCGATTCTCACTTGTCACCTCCTTTTAGGATTATATCAATAATAATGACATATGTCACTCAGAGAGCTTTTAATTTTTAACCAGAATACCATATGTCATTATGATGACATGTGTCACTGTGTTGAGTTTTGTCATTTGACGAGAATAGGGCTATTAGATCATGACGAAATATTAACAGAAGCCCTAATAACTTATAATAACTCAATACATTCTGCTACTAAACTTACACCCTTTGAACTTTACTACGGTAGAACACTCAATTTTGAAAACAATATCAAATATAATAATGAACACGACTACCTACAAAAACTTAATGAATTTCAAGAAAAGTTATATCCCATAATTAGACAACAAATGGAAAACAAGAAAAATCAAAGAATAGAAAAATTAAACATTAACAGAGAAACCCCAGAAAAAGTTAAAGAAAATGACACAGTTTATAGGAAAAATAGTAAACGGAACAAAATTACACCTCGCTTTTCTAAGCATAAAGTCAAAACAGATAACAATATCACTATAGAAACTACATGTAACAGAAAAATTCATAAAACTAGAATAAGGAAAACAAAACACAATCTTATAGATTCCTCTTCTTAATAGTTTCAAAATATCCTCAATCACATCCCAGCCCATCCAAATTCAAACCCTTAATAATAGTCAAGGAATCCTTCCATACTTCCTGGGCACAGCAAAACAAAAAATAACCCATAGAAACATCCTTCACGTAATAGACTTAGAAACATATGGTAAAAACATAGTAAATATTTACAGTACCCTACAAAAGTTCGAAAAATACGGATCGACAACGAATACCATGAGAATAACAAAACTAAAGCTAAATGAATTAGAAAGAAAATACAGACTCTTATTACCAATAAAAAGACAAAAGCGCGGAATAGTTAACGGACTAGGTACAGTAATAAAAACAATTACAGGCAACATGGATGCAAACGATGCATATGGAATTAACAAACAAATTGGAAACATAAAAGAAAGATCAACAAATATTAGCAATATTGTTAACAGTCATTCCATGTACAACCATAAATTATCGGAAAGAATCACAAATATCACAGAACACATAAATAAAGAACAAGAAAAAATTGAAAATTTCATTAATAAAAATGCTAATAAAATTAAAGATTTTGAAGACATAATACAAGAAAACCAATATATTAATCAAATCAATTACAATATTGATCTGCTTACGAATCATTTAAGCGAAATTGCAGAAACAGTCACACTTGCTAAATTAAGTATAATTTCCAAATCTATATTAAGTCTTTCAGCATTACAAGAAATTTTTGAAATAACCAACAATAAATCATTTAATATATTATCAGAAGAACATTTATATGAAATAATAAAATTACAAGCTTACTATAATTCCTCTAAAATCATACTAAACATACAAATCCCAGTCCTTTCAAATGAATCCTACAACATATTTCACATAATAACACTTCCAATCAATGAAACCCTAGAAATTGATGTTAAGCCATATATTATGTACAATGAGCAAAAGATCCAATATTTTTCTGAAATCTGTCCCAAAATCGAAAACATGTATCTATGCGGAGCCCCACAACACCAAGAACCCTCAGACCAGTCACAATGCGTCGGAAAATTGATGAACAAGGAAAAAGCTAATTGCCCCATGAACGACGTTGGAAAGAAGCAAGACATCATCCAAATAGAACACAGCAACATTCTTTTAATAAACACGCCAGAAACACTCATAAAATCAAATTGTGGCAACACATCCTTCACAACTAAAGGAACCCAGTTAATCCAGTTCAGAGATTGCAGCATACAAATTAATGGCATCACATATGAAGACACAACAACCGAATACTGGGATCAAACATATATGCTACCATTACCTGACCCAAGTATCACCACAAATTCAACTAAGGACGTTCTATCACTTGAAAAATTAAAATTACAAAACATTCAACAAGAAAAGATGCTACTTCAAACCAACAACACAACATTCAACAATCAAATAATCACTTATACCGCAATAGTACTAATGTCCATCTTTATCACAACAACATTCATCATAGCAAAAAGGAAGAAGATCATCAGCTACTTCGTACAGGGTCCAGAAATCGCTCCAGCCACATCAAAATCTCTGTGGCCTTCGCTCTACCATAAGGGGGGAGGAGTTATGACATAGTCATTCACCCCAGCCATCCAAGGGCAGACACCTCAGAACTATTTGCCATCGCTGCAGTTTTCTAGCGTTATAGATATTTTGACCGGATACCTGTTTCCGTTCGCAGGGTTATCAAGTGCAAGCCAATAGCTGATTAAGCATTTGGGCAATTGCACAAGTACATAGGTATTAGTTATTAAGCATTTATTCTATATTATATTCTTTATTATAATAATCAATCCCAACTTTGTAAATTAGTAATAAATCAGTTAATCAACAAATCGGACGTGTTTTATATTCCTGGCAGTTGGAGCCAGTTGGAAATCATTATTTTTTGGCAAACTGGTGTAGGAACAACATAACTCGCGCTCATATACACAAAAAATGCTCATATCTCATGCTTGATTCCGAAACCGGCCTGCATAGAGAGAGCATGTAAAACACAAATGCAAACAGATTTGACAAAAAACAACTTGTGGTGTGTACAATTATTTGCTTCTAAGTCTCTTCTAGAGCTTGTAATTCACATTAAATTGTTCCATTGCAAGCGACGAAGCTTATATAGCGAATGTTGTACAAGAATAAACACCGACAAAGGATTGCTGATGAGGAACGTTGGCATGTTCCGAAATAGCTATACAATCTTGCCAGTCAAGTTGCGAGTTCAAATCCCATTGCAAGTGAAAAACGTTGGAGCCGGAAAAATATGGGTGGTGTATGTATTTACATCACGCATATAATGTAATAAATATATTTATATCAATTAATTATAATATAAAGTAGAGTAAGAACCTGTGTAAAACAGTTCAACAAAAAACAAAAAGATTTAATAAACTCAACATCGCTTCTGCGATGAACTAGTGAAAAGTTGTTTTTTTTTTATTGTTCATCGAGTACAAGAAGAAAACAATAGCCGCATTCACGGACGAAATGCTCACTGATCAGTGATTAGTTTTCTGTCACTGAACGTATCTGATTGTTTACTTTTTCATGGAGCGGCCTCTATCTTTTCGATCGAAAATTTTAACGTTACTTTTGTGCTACATTTTTACAGAAAGCCGTGCAGTACAGACAACGAAATATGAAAAAAATTTGTTCGCTTTTCCCAACGCAAACGCCAAACGTGGTCTGATAAACCAAAGTAGAAAGTAAAGTGATTTCATTAATTTCTAAGTTAAAATAAATTATTACCAAGATCAGAATGATACAGCAAATGAATTACAGTTATAAAAAGTATATCAGGTAGCATACCGTTCAGAAACACCTAGAGCTGATCATTGATCAGTTAGCGCTCCATCTCTGAATGCGGCTAATGATTCTGATTTGCCTTTTAATGACAATCAAACCAACGGCACACATCAGATGGTCGATGACAGTTACTATATCGACATAAAAAATAATATACCATCACGACTTTAATTTTATTAAATGTTCATTTTTTATTTATACTGCAATAGCTTTTCAAAATTATTTAGTGAAAAGTCATTTAGAAATTTGCAATTTATGAATTACACTACAAGCTCTTAATAGTATAACTATAGTAAAATATAAAATATATAACTATGTACGATATGTGTGCGCATGTACATATGTATATATCTACATACATATGTATATACTCGTATTTGTATGTACATGTTTTCTTCTATCTATTTAGCTTCGTACTGATAAGTACTCGCGTGTCGGACTCGAGGATAGGTCCGGTCGAAGACCCTGCGCAGCTTTATATATATATATGTGTATATATATATATATATATGTATATATATATGTCTTTATATATGTATTGTACATAACAACTCTCTTCAATATTATTATATCAGCATATTTCTTCCTGTTTTTTATCCATTTTTTAAAATACTAACTTACTCTCTTTAGATCCAAGTTGTCAGTGGCGTAATATTGATATCGTGGCGTAAATCGGTCCTAGAGAAGCAAATAGATTATGGCTCAAAACTAGGCCACGTTGTACTTTCTTTAGCCAAAATGGAATTGGAAAACTTCTTTAAAAACGTTATTCCAGTTGCAGATTATTTTGATCAAAACGACTTACTTTCAGCGGTAAGCTTCATTAGTTACTTCGTGCAAATACTATTTAATCTGTTATATTTCACGTAGGTTAACGGCGAACGCGCACCAGCAGAAGTTTACAAGGATTTTCGTACCGCTGTTCTTGACATTCTCAGCTCTTTGGAAAATCAAGAAGCAATTCTTAACGGAGTAACAGGGATGGGAAGAGGGGTAAATGACATACCCGGCAGTATTATTAGCGTAGATACCGCACCTAGTCAAAAGACTAATACTACAGATGTTTCCGTGAACTCTAATTCCAATGCAATAGCAGATAAGAACAGGGCCACGAATGCCGAAATTCTTCATGTTGCAACAATCATCACAAAAAATAATTCCGTTGTTTCCTTACCACAAGGAAATTATACCAGAGCTGTTACAGGTACATCTACCTATAACAATGGCTTTCCACCAGTAATTTGGGTGATAGGTGGTCCCGGAAGCAATAAGGCGATGTTATGTTTAAAAGCAGTAGGATCGGATCCAAGTTGGGGTCATATTAGGTAATATTTGCGCAAATTTGTAAAAATAAATTACACTTAATATCTGTATCTAGTGTTGGGCGTCTTCTAAGATCAATCACCGATTCGGATCCACGTGCTAATACGGAAAAATATACTGTTAAAGAGGCTCTGTCAGCTGGTGAAATGGCGCCCGAAAAATTTGTAAACACTATGCTTGACTCAAATATAAGACTTTTGCAGGAAAGAGCTGGAATTATTATAGATGGATATCCGAGGAATCTGAATCAAGTGAAATATTTTGAAAACAAGGTAGATCCTGTTCATCATCGGTATCATTGTTATTAAAGTTGATAATAATACTTCTAAGGTCCATCATGCCTATTGAATATCATAGTGATGATATAAGCATATACATAAGTTCGATTAAAAAACGAATTAATCTAATACCGCAGGTTTTCCTAATGAAATAAATTATTAACTTTAAATTAACAAATCAGCACAAGAGTGGACATAATTTTCCAGCGTCTAAATCTTTTTTGAAACCAGGATTGCTATCCTCGGTCTCGCCGAAGCTTAAATATCTTCCACCCTTCTGATCTGTAAGGCTTACCGAAAATTGGGGGTACCACACCCATCTTTAGATGAGTACATATGTATGTAGTATCGATGGCTGGTGCAAACTTGTTAATGCAGTGGCGTACTTAGGGAGGGGAGAGGGGGTAGATGCGGTCCGCCCCTGGCGGCACAATTTCGGGGCGGCATTTTTGGATATCAAGTACTGACTTTTTGAAATCTAGGAGTTTTTGGGGCGGCGAGTTGATTAGCTGCCCCGGGCGCCATGAGTACTATCTACGCCACTGTGTTAATGACTTTATTAATTTATTTCAATTATTATTGTTCAATTAATTATTACCGTTAAAGAAAATCTATACACGAAAAACACATATTATATGTTTCTTGATGATGTTTAGTTTTCTTTTAAATTTTACCGACTGGTATCAAATTTTCCTCATCCATTGTCAAAATTAGTTTGGCGACAACCTAGTTTTTGTATTGTGCCATCTTTATATCGCCCTGAATAGATGAAAGAAAAAGGTTAATCTTATAAGCACAACACCATAGTCGCTACCGACAGTTGTCGGTGAGAACTGCAGAAGTCTGCTCGCGTAACTGTGGTACCTAAATAACTGGTATCGCGTAACTGTGGTGCGTCATGCGTTGCGTTGCTGTCAAAATGAAACTTTACGAAACTTGTGAGCCTATTTGCGAAGAGCTCCATGAGGCGTATGTGGCTCCACCAAATATACTGACTGGAATGTCAAGGCCGATTGTACTGAAAAATTTACACATTACACATGATTTTCAATATATCATACACAAAATATAAACAGCAATTCACTTACTATATAACTTGCGATCGCCTAGAAATGCCATGGCTTCAGCATGCATCCATTGTTTTCTATGGATGAAATCGATGAAATGAAGCCCGCCACTTCATTTCGCGAAGGCTCTCCAACCTTTTTAGTATTGTTCCACTATAATTGCATTATTATTTGAAAGCTGCAAATGCACACTTATTGAAAATACTTATCATTGACGTTGAGGCGTTGAGCAATGGTGGCCCTAACCTTGTTCTTATACAATATATGTATTTTTATAATTTGGGTCCACCAAATTATACGAGAATTGATACTGCCTCACCTCCTCAATTAAATTGTCATCTGCTAGCTTTTCGTTATCGTTATAGTTTTGTTGTTATTGTTGTTTTTGTCTTTTTTCAAAAAGAGCTTTACAAATGGCAAACTGCTGTAAGCATATATTAAAAAATTTATCCGAGGGGTTTTGCAAATAAGGTTGCGTTTTACTGTAGTTATTTGCAAATAGAAATGCTTCTGTATCAGGATCTACGGCATACGTTTCCAACTTGAGCAATTCCTGCTCACAAGTCTGGCATTGAATTTTCTGGCTAAATATTGCGTGTAGACCATAACCAACGAAATATCGACCAGCAGAGTATTCAATAAGATTTAAGGAATTTAAATCCGTACAAGGCACATCTTCTTCAATCGAACCTTCTCTAAATGTTTCACTTTCGTTGCTTGATTTGCCCGTCGGCTGAAAATTCCATTCTAACATTAGATCGGCGTCAATGCTTTGCAATTTGTGTTTTTAATATGAGCAGGAATTGCTCAAGTGTTGTAAAATAATGTTTAATAAGTGTTACTAATGACCTCGGGGATAATAGGCTGTAGTATATTTATTTCAAATTATAATATAAATTAATTATAATATAAATATTTCCATAATTTTGCTTCCATTAACTTTTTAGTGTCACTCGTATAACGTATCCAATATTTTACTTCATATTTTTGTGAAGTGCTTAAATTTAAAGTCTTGTGCCATTGCAAAGTTTTGATGGATTAAGGCTCCTCAGCAGTATTACTGGACAACCAACTTTGAGAGAAAGTTTGTGGGTTTGTAAATGTGGAGGGCTTAGAGTATTTAAACATTCCACAGGGTAATGAACAGTATCATCGGTTTTCAATACCGAATCCAGGGACTTATATTCTAATTCCGTTGATTGAAACGATCTGAGGAAAATATCGTTAATAATAGCAGCCCTTTCGTTTATTGGAGTGAATATCGAACGTTCGCATAGCCATTCCATTCAAATATTCACAATCTCGCAGATATTTGAATAAATCTTCTCAATTAGTTCTTTAAAGTTATTAGCTACTGTCGCCTAGCCTAATGGAATATCAAGCATTCCGTTAATTGTTGGATAAACGCCGTCACGTATTCGCAAAATGACCTCAGAAAACTGACCAGCCGATTCGTCTCCTCTCAAATAAAGGACGTCTCCTCTCTCCGTCCTCTTTTTATGGACGGCCATAGAAGTGCAGATTTAAGACATGCGCGACCAGCGATCAGCTCGTGTTCCTTTTGGTACACAGTTAGAGTTTGACGGAAATCTCCAGCCAGTATTACAGTAACATCACCCAGTGCAATATTGTTGCCACTACTATCTTTGAGAGTCATGATAAGGGCTTCAAAAGCTTACTATGCGCCATTGTACTCTCTTCTCAGACAATGAGCCTCTACCTCCATCCAAAAGAGTAGCAGAAATGCCAAATGATGCTAGAGCCAAAGCTATCACACCGTTACTTCTTACTTTTGCTAGAATTAAGTTAAGAAGAAAAGTTTTCCCCGTTCCACCAGGAGCATCCAAGAAAAATATTTGACCGGTATCTGATGCAATACAGTTAAAAGCTTTTTCGTACACTGTTAGCTGCTCATCTGTTATTTCACTTTCTTTGTTTAACACTGATCGAACGTCTCTGTCATAGCTGGTTTCTCTTACATAATCTTTATTTATTAAATTTTCTTCGGAATTTTTTGGCTGAGGCAGACCGTAGTGCAATAATTTTTGTTCTCCCAGGGCCATTACACCGTCTTCAATACGCAATGAACATGTTGTATAAACAATCTCTGTCACATGCAATACACTACATTGAACCCTCTCCACCTATCCCTTTATATCCTCAGCAAGATTTTCTTTATATTTGTTCCAAACCCGTATGTGATAATTGAAGCAATCTTTGCTCCATTGGTTTTTAATACTGAGTATAAATTGTATTTCTCAAAATTGTATTTCTTGTTCATATGATGCCGTGGTTGAGTTACGAAAGGAATGTCTTTGGCAGCTTTGCCGCTAATTACAGACCTTCTATCTACATCTTCTCTGGAAACGCGAACAAGTGTATTTCTTGCTATCAACCTTACCAGGAGGGAGTTAAGTCTAATAGATCCTCCATTACTGCGGTAGGGCAGGTTCTCGTCGCGCTTGTGATGCATAGACAGGACATAAGGAATTCCCTCTGCACTTTAGTGAGGGAATTCCTTACTCTGGTCAACTGCGATCGCCCGCCCCACACCACACTTCCATATGTGATCATGGGTCTCACAATGGTACATCCACCGCATAATACGTGAATTCAGGTTTTTCCGCCGAGGGTAATACCTACTATTAACGACATTGTAGCTTTATTTAAAATAGCTTCAGCATATGCTTTCCAGAGCAATTTCGAATCTAGGATTAGGCCTAGGAATTTTACCTCTGGTTTGACGTCAATTACTGATCCATTGAGACTAATATCATGCACATGCTCCAGCTTTCATTTCCTGGTGAACGGTGATACGTCGGACGACCTAATTACCATCGGGGTATCTGTCCGCCCTTTGGCCATCACCTTGTAAATTCTAGCTGCGGCCGGAGCGGAGTTGATTTCCTCACAGAACTTCTTAAAGCTTTCTCTCTTAGCTCTTCTTATAGATTTGTTATAGTATATTCTGTTAGCGCTCGGGTATATTCCTTCCAGTCCCTGGTGAGCTTAACTTTGTTGAATAACTTTCGCACCTCAGTATGTGTGCCTGTCTGTCTGTCTTTGGGAATCACGTGGCTTGGTCGTTACCTGTTTTCAAAACAAAATAACTATCTTAGTTGTTTTATTATTGTGTTCAAATTTAAACTTTATTTCCGTGGTAATAAATTTGTTTTCATGAGCTATACTGTATAAGTATTGTAGAAGTGGGCGGACCGCGCCCAATTTTGCTGTCATAATGTTTTATTGGAAAATAAGATGTTATATAAACTTTTATTCAGGATATTTATATATTTAAGAATATTACCAGTATTTTAGTAACCTAAAACACAGAATATATATACTTTTCTATACCTATCGTCTCTATTTCTGGTTTTTTTTTCAGTCTACAAGCAGTCTACGTGCACAACAAAATTTGTATACCCTACACATGAAGTGATGAGGGTATATTTACTTCGTGCTGCCGTTTGTAACTCATTAAAGGAGGCATGACAGGTATACAAAAGTATATATATTCTTGATCAGCATCACCCCCTGAGTCGATTTAACCCTGTCTGTCCGTCTGTCTGTCTGTCTGTGGAAATCACGATTACAAGAGAACGAATAGAGATATCAAACTTGGCACGAATATTGTCTATCATTAGAAACTCATTGGTATGCAAAATGGGCAGAATCGGACTATTTCCAAACCCAACTTTTTATAGCGAATATAAATTCAATCATGCTTATAGCTCAATTTCTCAGCTCGTATAACGAATTTTCGGTTGAAATTTTGTTCACAAGTACACTGTCTCTGACTAAAATAGACTACCAAAAATGGGCGTGGTTCGCCTACTAATTAAATAAAACTCGATTACGGGAGCACGAATAGAAATATCTTCATCAAACTTGGCACGAATATTGTCTGTCATCAGATTGAAAAGGAAAAAAATTAAACCATTGCCACGCCTAATTTTTAGGGTATATGAATTTCGGCCAGGCCGAAGTTAACACTCCTTCTGGTTTTTCTTTCACGGATTTAATTACACAGAGGAAGAGTAAATACGCGCCACGGAAATCAGGAATTTTGATTAAATCCATGATCACGAATTTGATACTGGTTTTGCTAGATTGGCTCTGGTTTCCGAAATATACCTTTTTTAGGCTGTCTTTAATATATGTATAATGAAGCTCGACCAATTTAAAAATTTATTTTTCAGGGGAGTAATAATTCCTTAAAATGGCTCATTAATATAAGTCGAAACAAATGTGGGAATTATAGCACAAAACCTGAAAAGTTTTCCGATTTTTAAAAAAATTTATTTTTGAACAGGCCGCTGGCAACAGATTTTTACGTTGTTTTGATCCGCTATGGCCTTCTCGATATTATCTGCTGATAGCGTTTTTAAATACCTATCCAACACGATATTATCACTTCTGTCGGCTTAAATTTGATAGAACCAGTTTCACAAAACCAGCAGAACAAAAATTTCACTCAGATTTTATTTTCTGCCTTTTACTGGGAAATAATTGCCCGTTCACTTTCTTACTACCCAGTAATAGTTAATAAATTAGTGGCGCATAGTTTTTGTAAATCTTGTGTGGAGTCTCTTCGATACTGAATACTTCGAGCCCAGGACAGCGCAGAGCTTTCATTTTAAGTTCCGATGATTTGGACTGAGCCAAAAAATTAAATTAATGACTGCTACTTTTGTACTGTGAATATAAAATGTACAAACCGATTCAGAAAGTGCAATTGGATTTATCCTAACATGCCATCGGCTAAACCAGCAACGTTACGTAGCGCAGAATTTTCAGAACCAATATTTCCTTCCTTATTGAATGCTTCCGAGAATGACGTTGAAATGCCTACTACTATGCGACAGGTTGGCAGTAGTGATTCTGAGGCATCCAAATCTACAGTTCGCAGATTTTCTCGAGGGGATCTCAGTGACTTAATTCGAGAAATCTGGTGAACTTCGTGCATCAGGCTTAAGGGAAAAGGTTGCTTTCTTCCTGAGGCGAAAATATCTTATTACCGAACCATAAAGCGAGATATTCCTCCTTATTTAGCTGAGGTTATATCCTTATTTCCAGTCTTTTTAATTGGGTTGGGTTTTCGAAAATATGATTGTCGCCTTTTTATAGATAGCCCAAAAAGTAGAAACAATAAAATCGCATTCAATACTGTTTTTATTAAGAAGAAAAAACGAACTCTAATACTATAAATCAACTTGTGCAAAAGAAATCGTTTTCGAAATTTGGGTTAGATAGAATGACCTGTATCGATAAGCGAATTTGTTATTTTATTAAACGATTTAATTACATCTTGGCTTATGGTTATCGTTTGATTTTTTAAGCAAAGTTGGATATACTACAATTTTGGCATAGTCCCTAATGAATCTTCAATAATATCTAAACACCCGGGGAATGATTGGAGCTTGTTTCAAGTTCTTTATTTATTTATTTAACTTCGAAACTAAACATTAACACAATGTTTTATAGTTTACGTAAAGAGATATAGTAATTATGAATGATTGTTACTTAGAAAATTAAGATTTTTTGCTTTGTTAAATAAATTGAATCTGCCAAATTAATAACAGAATATTCTGAGTTGAAATCTGCGGAAGCCTTGCGAAGTGGCTCATGTTGAGCAAACGATGACCTGCAGAAGGATAAATGAAGTAATTTATATCTTCTGGATGTACGGCGAGGAACGTTTAGTATAACATTACTGAGTAAGTATTCATTAACAGTAGTCCCGTACAGCAGATTCCAGATAAAGATGGCATTCGTTGTTATCCTCCGATGAGATAAAGATGGTAAATTTATCAGCTTTAGTCTGCCTTCATATGGAGGTAGTCTTACAGATGGATCCCAACGTAAATTCCTAAGGCAAAAAAGTAGAAACAGCTTCTGTACCGATTCAACTTCGGAAATATAGCAAGCGTAGTTTGGGCTCCAAACTGGTGAGGCATACTCCAGAATCGGACGAACTAGTGTGGTATATAAAAGCTTTGTAATATAAGGCTCCTTAAGTTCTTTTGCCCATCTTTTAACAAAACCTAGCATACTATTACCTCTGCTGGAAACGTGGTTTATATGCATATGGAAGCGGGGTTTTGACCCCCTTATCAATTTGCTATTGCATCTATTTTCTATGTGTTTGTTTTTATCCCGTCTATTCCTTTTCTTTTAAATTTCCCTTGTCTAACTTCCATTTTCAAATTTTTTAAACGTTCTCCTTCATTTTTCTCATAAATGATGATGTTGTATATGTACGAGGGCGGTCCGATAAGTACTTAGCCTCACCACCCGATGGTAATTGATAAACAAAAATTCTATAAAGAACCATAAAGTAGTATTGTTTTGCTAAATAAATTGAAAAATGGAGTTTATTTTCAATATGTAAACTCATTCTTGACAGACTGTACATATGTATATCATTTCATTTAGAAAATTTTCAGCTTATTTACTATTTGTAATATAGTTTATTCTCTTTTATTATTTAGTACAAACAACGTCCTTCGGTTATTCTGCTGGACTGCTCTAAGCTGCAACTAGGACGTGGTCGTATTGATGATACGGTTTCCTCATTCCGCCGTCGACTTGAACTTTTCCGTGAGCTCACGTTGCCAATGCTGAAAGTTATGGATAGCAGTAGTAGGTTGCAAATAGTGCGTCGAAATTTACCTATATTTAAGGCCGTTTCCCATTTTTTCCCAACTGCGTATCAAATTACATATGTATGTATCTTATAGATTGACGGTGACACCGACAGTCCCTCTGTGCAACGAGAATTTGAGAAAATTATACACGCTCATATATCTTTGCATAAAACTGAGAATGATGTTAACGTCAAAAATTCGAAATACATAACCGCGGAGGATTTACCTTCGCGAAATGATTGTTTAGACCAGGCTGATGCTATATTACATGATTTGGACAACATTGTTCCACGAGCAGTGCCTACAATAAGCAATCATGTGAGCCTCATCAACGGTCATCGTAAGTATCGTAATGTGAGCTCTGAGAATCACTCCGGACAGGCCATGGATTTCAAAGATATACTTAAAAAAGCTGAACAGTATCCAGAAGACTCGTATATATAATCTCAATTATCGCAAAAAGAATTTTTAAAATACGTAACTAAAGATTTTAAGGCGATATCTTGCAAAATTTAATTTTATATTATAACATAGCCGCGGTGAGAGAGAGTGTTACTAAACAGGCACTTCGGTGATCCAAGCTATTCAAAAACGCAAACAAGCAGGAAATTTTAAAAACCGCCCGGCTTATTGGATGTGCTTATTTTGCACAGATTGTAAGAAATGTTATTTCCCTTCCCTTTCATCCATAGACTCAAAAATTAAGTTATCAAGCGAAAAGCCAACTAAAATAACATTCCGAAACTTACCACGTCAAACGTCAAAATTCAAAATAACGGTAGATCTAATACTAAAATGGTATAATAATGAAATTAAATCTGCACTATTTAAACATTACATATACATAATCTTGACTCTTTTTACGAAGTAGTGAACAAAAATATTATTAACTATTTTATTTAGTTAATTTTTAGCTTATATATGTATGTATAACTTATATATTTAAATATCTATAATATCTAATATGGGATAATAAAGTAATATAAAATACACACAACTCGATTACGAATATTCTTCAGTTGCATATAAAACAATATAAGCCAAGCGAATGGTCATTATTACTATTTTTTGTGTTTTTTATATAATAATACAAATAAAATTAAAAATTCCACTGCTTTGTTCTTTTTTCTTGTACCAGTATACATACGAGCCTCGTACTACGAGGATAGTCCTAGAACTAATCAGCCTGACAAAGAAAACACAAAAAATTTGTCAAAAACTTTCTTTATTTCTCAATATACGAGTAGTCTCGTTTTTGCTCGATACACTTTTCCTAGCGATGTTCAATGGCTTCGGTACCTTGTTTATAATAAGACGTAAACATATATTTTTTTCCAAATATGGCGGATATTTTTCCAAAAGGCACTGCTCGAGTTGAGCGAATCAAATTTGCCTTCATATGACTTTTTGTTACGGCGGATACGCAAGGTTACAGTATTACAGTATCACGATACCCTAGAAGTTGTTTAACCTCAAGAGTAAGCCATGGAAATTGTTGTGGTAATATTCGTTTACGTTTAAGAGGAACATGACGCTGATATAAGTATTGAGTCAAATTGTTAAAATAGTTCACCTGAGAATTGACATCAGCAAAAGCTGGACTAGACCATAAAACCATAAAATTAAACTTAAGATTTAACATATTAATGTTAAAAAGTATTAAGGCAAAAATTATTTTATACGGTAGAAGTGATAATAAATTTACAAATTAGTGATCATTAATTGATTATCGTATTCCACATATACGAGGGCGGATTGATATTGAAGCTACCTAGCGCTAGATGGCAGCACAAACACAAAAACTTTTTTTTAGAAATTGCGATCTGTCAAACGTCAGCTGTTAAAATTTCAGCCAAATTCATCGATTAGTTTATTTGTTGTAGTCGTTTGAAGTAAGCAACTTTTGTGTTTCTTGAAAAATGGAACACTAAAACACTATTATTTGAAAGGGAAAACGGCGAAAGAGACAAAAGAAAAGTAGGATAAATACGATGCGATTACAGAGGACAATGTCAAAAGAATACATGAAATGGTGTTGGCTGACCGGAAAGTGAAGGTGCGCGAGTATAATGCCTTGAACACATAGAAAATCGCACTACGAATTTTTCGGTGCGAACTGTCAAAATTACACGGCCTCTTATGGGAAACGAGAAAAAAATAAAATTACGTCGCTGTCTCTGCTTGCGACTGCGAATAAAAGGCAGCTGCGATCGATTTGAATGCGATTTGTTCGCAGTCGTCGCTCTTGTTCTTCTTATTTGTGTGTGTTTACATTGACTTTGACAAGCCAAAACTTCGCTGCGGCAGAAGATTTCTGAAAGTTCGCACCGAAATATTCACCTGCGATTTTCTATGTGTTCAAGGCATTACTGTGCATTATTGGAACGATTGAAGGCCGAAATCGCCTCAAGAAACGGCCTCACAAGAAGCGAAAAAAAATTTTGTTTTTGCAAGACAATGCATCGGCACACAAGAGCATCGCAACCACGGCTAATTGCTGTCGCATCCACCGTATTCGCCCGATTTGACTCCCTCGGACTATTATCTCTTCCCAAACCTCAAAAGATGGCTCATCAATAAAAAATTCAGCTCACGCGACGCCACGGAGGAGTATTTTGCAGACCTTCCGGAAAATTAATTTTCGGACGGGATCAAGAAATTGGAAAATCGCTGGAATAAGTGTATTGAGCTAAAAGGAGACTATGTTGAGAAATAAATGGTTTTTGAAAAAAAAAATGTTTTTTTCCTACTTAGGTAACTTCAATATCAATCCGCCCTCGTAGCTTTAAGCACACCTTCATCTACAATTTTGCAGGCATTTTTATCTTGATGATCTGTAATCCAATCTGATTGATTTCTTGTAAAAACTGAACGTAGTCTTTCACGATGTTTTCTCTCTCATTCAAATAGAAGCAAAATATGAGGTTCTGGAAGCCATAACTTTTGAAGCTCATGACGGCTTATTGAACGGTTAATAGTTTCTGAAAGCTTTATGAAAAACTTTGCCAAATACCTCTGACGATCTCTGGGATCCACTTTCTCGTTTGAAAATTTCACCTACCTGTTTTGAAGCTATTTCCTAATAATTGTAAAACTCAAGGAAAGGAAAAATAATATTGTTTTTCATTTGTTGTGCATAAAGGACAGCAAAGGCTGTGTAAAGAAGAGTATAATTTTTGCCCACGAACTAATTGCCCATCACCCTTTTCGATAACTTGCTCATATGTCCGTTGTAAGAGTAGTTAAATAGTTTTTTAAAAACGGATCATGGTTACGAATCCTTATAAAACGGTGTTCTCTTAAGTGAAGCATTCTTTTGTGTCAAAGATTTTTTAAGAAGCAGAAAGCGAAGCTAAGGATATATTATCAATTTAGATCAGTGATGCCCAAGAGCAGCCATGCGGCTACTCAATTTTTGACTAGCATAATATGTATGTATATTAAGAGTGTTTGACAAAATCTCTTCGGTAGCTTCCGAGCCATCGACGAGATAGGACTGTACGCTGCGCTTCTTTGATTTTGCTACACCCAAAAAATTATCGTTGTTTGTCATTATGACAAAGTTTATGTGAATTTTCTCTTTATATTAAAAAATATTATTGCATATTTTACTTCATAATTATTATAAAGTATTAATCCATTATCTACTTTATATTACAAAATATTATTCCATATCTACTTTATATTATAAAATATTATTGCATTATCCACTTTATATTATAAAATATTACATGCATATACATTACTCATTAAAAGTTAATTTCCAATCTTATGCTTCAATCACAATGTGCTGGAATAATCTAAATATGTAACGTGCAAACACACTCAAACTGTGATATTGTGCGTTTGGACATCGCTGATTTAGATATACAGAAGGAAATGCAGTTCTGGCTCTATATATCGACGCAAAGATGACAAACCATCAATATCAACTGGTAAGGTCGTCTTCAATGGAAATTAATGCCAATAATTATCCATTCTATGATGAAATAAAAATCCTTCCAATGAAAACACAAAGAAGCGTTACAATGTCAGCAAAAGTGGATCTGCAAGTACTGCTTGCGTTATACGGACCATACCGTATATTGCTTTTAAACACTATTCGAGAGTATAACGCGGGAAGCTAGTAATGCTTTCCAAATGGGGTTGCGACGGTTCATCTGCCCAAAGTCAATACAAATAAGTAATTGAGGAGGGAGTTTCTGATGCAGATATATTTATTGTGTCACTCATGTCTTTGAGATTATCTGATAATTTGCAGTCCGTTATCGACACTGTGAAGCCATCGACTGATTCTGGATATGTATCAGATCAACATCCACTACCAAGTATTGCCGTCAAATAAAATGTCTGTATACAATAGAAACCCCGGTATATATAAAGAAACCGGCGAAGAAGAAGATTCTTTAGTAAATGAATGAATGAATTATTTAGAATATTAAGCCTTTGAGTACCTGGGAAAGGTAGTTCAAAGGTACCTTCGGATATGAATTCGGCCTATCTCCATTACATGCAAAAATCCGATTTATGGAGCACATTCTGAAGATATCGTACGACTTTGACATCGGTGGAAAATGAAGTCAGAATTGCTGAAACCAGGATTCTCAGTGAAGAAACTAAAAGAAAGTTCAAGCGGAATTTAGAAAAGAGGATCTAATCATTGATGCGCTCAAACTAGACGCCGGAAACACGAATAATGGCAATGTGGCTAGGAGATTTTTCGCCGTTCCAAATATCAGTGCACGAATTACTGGATTCGACTTAAATTTTATACATAAATAACAGCGTTTACGCTGTTTGGGGATAAGGATAAGAAGGATGCAACAACATTGCGAAAGGTGCAGGTACAATCTGCAGTGGAGGCAAGTCTGATTGAGATACTAGGACAACAACTCTTAGATAGCGATAATAGACGACATGTATAAAGGTAAATTTCACCCCGCAGTCGTAAGTGAAGAGCAGTTAAACGAAGCGGCAGAAACCTTGGATTTAACAGGAAAAAAATTATGGTTTTTACAGTATAATTTCGATATCCACAAAATGGAAGAGGTTAAAGCATTTAGAGGAGGTTTGGAGGAGGCTTTATAGTCACTGTAAAAATTCTGCTACCAGATGAAGAGAGGTTTCTCAAGGCATAGCCAATCCCCATTTTTCTAGAGGGGAAATGCGACGTCACTACGCAAGTAACGTACGACTATATGGCAGAATCAAAAGCACAATGGAGGTACAGGGAAATGACACAAAGCGAGCTGAACAAGTGCCAAATAATCCCAGGCCAATCAGAAATGAACGACCAAGAACAGATAAGATTGTGCAAGAGAAAAGGAAAAACATTGACGGGAAATAGTAAGATATGTGAAATCAGTCTACTGCATGGCAACAATCTAGATGGGGAAGCACGGACGGAGAACACGAATTCAACTATAGGGGAACTGCACAAGACACAAAACTACGCGATGTTGATCAATTCACTTAAGGATACTTTCTGGGTAACAATCAAAACTTTCAAGCTTTCGGAACACCAGCTAAAACCAATCATTTTAACTGAAAAAAATTAATATAAAGGACAGCTTACTAACCGGAGGGAAACGTACAGAAGAATTGAGAAAGGAACAGAACCCGGAAAGCAATATAGTTAAATTGGCGGACAAGCAACAAACAGTAAAAACTACGTGGGTGACCGCGACTTTGACACTGGTTGTTTTAATAGTTGCAGGAGTAATACTAAGGAGATCCTACGACCAACGATATCGGGAGCGCTAATAACAATACCAGCGACACTCAAAGCCACCGTACCGTATAACATCGGAAGCACCAAATGTTAGGTAGTGTAAAACGTCCTTCTGGGGAATCAAACTATTCTAGTATTTTCTACTATTCTAGTATTAACTATTATTAGTATTTTCTTCTTATGCTAGATGCGACTTCTTTAGTCTACGTACAATTATCAACACACTCTTAGAATATTTTCTTATTCCCACTTTGGCTCGGTTGGCGCCCCCGCCGACAGATTCAAAGGGTCAGTATGTCGTATTTCAAAACTCCCATTATTTCGTTATATTTATATTTAGCAATATCAGCAGAATTAAATCGTTCCTAATTTGATTCTTCCGCGTTTGATTTTGATTGCTTTTCGAGCCGCATCTACGGTTTGGACACTCGGTACTGGAATTTAAATTATCTTCCGCAATTACTTCCATACAAAGTGCTATGGTTGCTAGTTTGGCTTTCGACTTTAATTTTGCCGCTTTTAGCAAAGTGCATTAGTTGCATTAACGGCTTGCACTCACGGAGTATTATTATTAAAATAATAATAATAGCCTTGGCCCTTACGACATACAACATCCCTCCACCCTTAGGGAAAGAAAAATTTAGTAGCATACAGCGTATTAATGCAATTAGAGCTCATTTCGAAACTCTTCAGCCAATACAATTTGAGGTTGGACAGCAGACCATTCAAGTACGCTATGAACTGGTGATAATCAATTATATAATTAATCCAACTTTTTTAAATTCATCCTGAACGAGCTTCTTTTTTAAGATCCTCGTTTGGTCGTTTAACTTGTCATCCCGTACAGTTCCTGACCGTCCAAAGTCCAAGTGGTAGCTTATCTTCAATATGTTTGGCATGCATAGCCATCAGTGGTGAAATGCGCACCACCCCGATCTTCGCTCTGGAGGCGATACTCGGGCTGCTACCGTTAGACTTATTTATTAAGAGAACGGCGGCCATGCGCATGCATACGAACGCCGTATGGCGTGGTGCTGGTTTACCAGCGACAGGACATGGTCGCATTGTCGACATTGTCTGTGCAGAGGTCAGCGATGTTTGCATACCTATGGATGATATGTGCAGGATGCGAATCATCGATAAGTGCCACGACACGCTTATCGCAGACAGCCGGCTGCATTATGAGTGTAGCAAGCACAACCTCAACATTTTCACCGATGGGTCGCTGATAGATGCAGGTGCAGGTTTTTTTCTCTTCGGAGTTAAACCTCGGTTGTAAGCTCCCTTTAGGGAATACCAGTATATATGTATATATGATATATTTTTACAAATAATAATTTATTATACACTTCATGCACAATTATATATACAGTTCATAAATTTATATTTAAAAATTTAATTATTTATAAATTTATTTTATAAACAGGTTTCTAGGTTTGGAGCCACAAAAAAAATATATACGGAAGGAGATGTCGGAGAATATAAAACTTAGAAATGGTACTGGAGGTGGTTATTCCAAACTAATAACAACGCAATCTAAAACTTTGCACTGACATTTGACAATTTTGACATTTCGATGTTATTTTCGAATCAATATTTCGCCTATAGACTGTTGGTAATAATGATTCGGTCGGAAAACTGTTCCGATGGAAATTCACGATGGACGGAATTTTTCCGAGCGCAACGGAATTTTCGACGGATAAAAAATTCCGCCGGAATTCCCGATTGCCCTGAATCTTTTAGTTCTTATTCTAATTCAATATAATATAAAAAAATTATTACACAATTCTTAATATTTAATTTAACTAGTAATTTGTCCACATTGAATAAATTGTCCACAAAATTACTGCATATAAATAATAATTATTATTAATTTTATTCTTGTTATTTTTATCTTAGTTATATCAATTATTTCATACTTCTACATATGTTTATCTTTTGACTCCACTGTTGTTACACAAATGCATGCGTAACAATGTTTTAATTATTTTGTTGTCCTTATATCGAATTTTTCGCTTACCTGACAGTCGTTCATATTTTTAGGGTCTGGAAAAAAATTCGTCGCATTTTTTTAATAAAATTCAACTACTTATACTCACACTTTACAACAACTTTACATACAACTTTTTTTATAGTCTAACAATTATGTCCCATTATTATCTACAATGTTTCGTCTTTTTTCGGGTAGAACCATTACGCCATCGGTGATGAACTTCTGTGGTTTCTGGTTGGATAACTGAATCAAGTTATTTCACGGACTTCTTTTGAAAGCAGCTTAATTCCATTCAGAGGGTTCTGCAAGTGGTAGTCTGAGGGTGCTCTATCTGGACATCCCAATTAAACTCGCAATTTCTGACGGGTCATCAAAGAAGTGTGTGGTCGAGCGTTGTCATGGTGGAAGACAATACCTTTCCCCTTGCTGTCTTTTTAAATGTGTGTGGTTTAAAGATTCTGAATATTTCAATGAAAGTCCATCTTGTTTCTTGCTAAGCTTCCCACGTTTTTTACTATATTTTTATACCCTACACCTTAAGGTTAAGGGTATACTCTCTTTGTCACGAAATGTGTAACGCATAGAAATAGAGACGATAGGTATAGAAAGGTATATATATTCTTGATCAGCGTGACCTCGCTACTGTTCTGCAATGAGAAATCTAAATAAATAAAAAATTTAAATAAATAAATTTTAATAATTAATTAATATAATTTGTCGCGATTCGCTATGCTGACGGAATCACTTTTCTACCTTAAACTGGGCCATCGACTGCGAGCATGGCTCCGTGTCGTTCACTGTACTCATATTACGCTGGCGGTCGCTGACCGAGTTAAAAAACAATTAATTTACCTTATGAATTTGCTGACGCGCACTAATGTAGCGCTTTTAATTATTTGGCTTTGTTTTTGATTTAAATTGTTTCGCAATATTTCCGTGTCAATATTTCTTATTTTATTTTATTTATTTATAAAATTTATTTATTTCTTATTGTTATTAATGCTTAGCTTAAGTGTTATGTATAAATTTTATATATATATATTAAATCGATGCAATAAAGAAATACTTAGTATTAAACTCAGAATCAGAGAGTGTTCATTTAAACACAATTACTATCACTCAAAGAATAAAAGTGTGGATTCGGTTCAAGTTCCGAATTGCACAAATAAAATAATAAAGGGTATTGGAATTGGTTCAAGTTCCAAATTCAATTACCTATTAAACAACAAAACATTTGGTGACCCCGACGTGATCCTTTAATGGATCACATAAACGACACACACCAGTCAGCACAGAGTCTACAAGAACAGTCTACAAGGATAACCCCGACATGGAAGGGTTTACTCAATTGATAAAGGATCAACAAGAGGCTGGAAATCAAATCCAGACTATCATACGAAATTACAAGAAGGATTCGGCTTCACGCAAACAAAATGAGAAATATTTCACCGATCGTCTGCAGGGTCTGAGGGACATCTGGGACGACTTCGTGACGAGAGACAGGATGATTCGAGAGAGCGAAAATGTAGACCAGGAGGATGCCTATTTCACATCGGACTTCTTCGACCAAATGAAGAAGTTAACGGCAACGTACATCCAAATCTTCGAAGACGAAAAGAAACAGGTGCAGTCAAGGGATCAATTACAAGTACCGCCAGTCAGTGAAAGGCTTCAGAAACAGACATCAAAACTCATAGTGGATTGGTACGAAAGCTTGTCGCAAGAAGCAATGCACTAGAGCGATTGTTGTCAAACGTAAATAGCAACAGGCAGCCTCAACCACAGCTATACTACGACATCAAAATCAAAACTATCAAACAAGCATGGGAACAAATAAACGATGAGATCTGGACTCAATTTGAAAGTCCCGAATCCGTCGGTTATAACATACAGCCATATGTTAATATGGAAGACCAAGTGCAGCAGACATTAGTCAACTTAGCAGTCATTGCAGAAAAACAGAGAATAAGCAGCGATTCATCAACAACTTCAACTACAAATAATTCAACATTGCAAACTAAAATACATCTACCTAAGCTAACAATTCCTAAATTTGATGGGAGTTATCTTCATTGGCGTCAGTTCTTCGATCTCTTTTCGCAAATGGTGGACCAGCAAGCAATTCCCAAGGTTCAAAAAATGTTTTACTTGAAATCGAACCTTGGTGGAGAAGCCGAAAGATTAGTCAGTCACTTAGCACCCACTGAGGAAAATTATGATGTTGCTTGGACAATGCTGCGACTGCGCTACAACAATAAACGGGTATTGGTATCAACTCTAATCCAAAAAATCGTCGATCAGCCATTAGCATCTGGATCAGTAATGGCGTTGAAGGGATTACACGATACAACTCAGGAATGTCTTCTGGCCTTTAACAATTTGGAAATTCCCACGGCACAGTGGGATCCCTTATTACTAAATTTACTTACGAAAAAGCTGGACAGACAGTCATTGATTCGATATGAGCAAACAATTTCGAGGCCCAGAAAAGTGCAAACAAATCCCGGCTTTCTTACCTTTTTGGAAGGACAATTCTTATCACTGGAAATGATAGGACAAAGGGATAAGGTTCCAGCAGCTCAGAAAACGGAACATGTCCATGCAACATTCGTCTCGAAACCTCAGGGCAATAACATATGTCGATCATGCAAATGTGGCACGCATCCCTTATTTGCATATCCACACTTTCTTCAGCTTGGAGCATCAGAACGACTAAATTTTGTGCGCAGGCAAAATCTTTGTATAAACTGTTTGAAGGCAGGTCATCTGGCTGGTCAGTGTCTTTCGCGAAGTTGCATTACATTTGGAGCACACTCAACACCCCAGTACAGGTCAGAACAATCAGCAAGTTAAGGACAGCACTCGGCCAACAAACTCTACACTTGTTAAGGCAGATAACGCGCCAATTACAGTAGCATCAGCCAATCAACAAGGCAACAGGCAGGCATATGTTATACTAGCCACCGCTGTAGTTTCCATTTCTGCAGCCAATGGCAAGTCATGCAACTTTAAGGCAGTTTTAGATTCCGGTTCGCAGGTTAATCTGGTAACTCAGAGGCTCATCAAGAGGCTATCCCTATCGCCCCGAACTTCATCACTTCAAATCGAAGGCATCAGACGTAAAACTCGCAATTGCAGCAACTGGGTCAATGTAGGACTTCAATCACAAAATGGAACCTTCTACACCAGGCTCGAGGCATATGTATTACCGCAAATTGTAGCACCACAGCCGGCAGAACAAGTTGCATCATCCAACGGGATCTCAAGTTCTACTAGATGACTTTTATATAGATGATTGCTTGAGCGGTGCAAACAGTATTGCCGCAACATTAGAAATTCAAGCGCAACTGAGGCTGAACATCTTAGTCAGCGCAGGGTTTAAGCTGTGCAAGTGGTGCGCTGTCCACTCAAAATTGTTCGAGAACATTGCATCTCATGATCAAGAAGTTGATCTTGATCTCCATTCTGCATATTCTCCTTACATAAAGACACTAGGTGTAATGTGGCGACGAAGGGATGATCAATTCTCAGTTTGGATGAAAATGACTCCCACACAATTTTCAACAAAGCGATCAGTTACTTCGGACTTAGCTCGCATTTTCGATCCACTGGGAATCCTCGCACCTGTAGTGGTAATTGCCAAAATATTCATCCAGCAGCTTTGGCAATTAAAGCTGGCATGGGATGACGTCTTACCAGAGCAACTACAAAAGCAATGGCGGAGCTTTCAAGAAATGTCGGCATCTCTAAATAAAATTAGAATTGATAGACATGTCTTCAAAAAGGAAATACCAATCTCAGTGCAAATCCACACGTTTGCAGACGTCTCAGACAAGGCTTACGGGGCAGCGGTATATCTAAGATCTACATTCAGAAACGGACAGGTTATACTGCGATTGCTGTGTGCGAGATCTAGAGTTACCCCACTTAAAAAGCAAACTATACCACGCCCAGAACTATGTGCAGCTGTTTTAGGCGCAAATATATGACGAGAGGTGTTATTCAAAATTGTGTTCGATGTAATCGAGCCTATTTAAGCAAATAATGGGAAATCTACCAGCAGAAAGAATATCGTCAGCGCGACCGTTTATTACTGCAGGAGTAGATTATTGTGGCCCTTTTTGGGTGCACTACGAAATTCGAGGTAAAAAACCACATAAGATTTATCTCGCAATCTTTTGCTGTTTCTCGGCTAAAGCTGTCCACCTGGAATTGGTCTGCGATCTAACTACTGAAGCATTCATTGGCGCAATAAAAAGATTTATTAGCAGACGCGGAAGATGTCAAACATTATACTCTGATAATGCAACATGTTTCGTTGGAGCCAAGAACATGTTGACCAAGTTAAATGAGACGATTTTTTCGGATAAGGCGCAAAACAGCATTAAGGGGGCATGTGGTGCCAAGTGAATCGAGTTCAAATTTATTCCGCCTAGGGCACCACATTTCGGAGGCCTTTGGGAAGCGGCGGTGAAATCTGCAAAGCATATGTTGCTGAGAAG
The DNA here is from genome assembly GCA_949629155.1 of Myopa testacea. Lineage (NCBI taxonomy): Eukaryota > Metazoa > Arthropoda > Insecta > Diptera > Conopidae > Myopa > Myopa testacea. The sequence continues at coordinate 15,850,925 of OX451347.1, forward strand.
CGTATCAACAGCATCTCTGACATATGAAGAAATGGAAACAGTCATAGTAGAAGTCGAAGCAATTTTAAATTCACGCCCTTTAACTCCTATGTCCAATGTTCCTAATGACCTCATAGCATTAACACCTGGTCATTTTTTAATCGGCGAACTCCTGAATGCTCAAGTAGATGTGTGTGCACCTAAACTGAAGACAACTCCTAGTACAAGATTGAAATTAGTGTCCGAACTAAAGCATGAATTTTGGAAAAGATGGAACGAGTATGGAGTATTTAAATCAATTACAACACAGACAAAACTGGACGAAGCAGACCGCTGATATTAAGGAAGACACTCTAGTAATCATTAAAACTGACAACGTTCCAGCACTCAACTGGCCTCTGGGAAGAGTGACCAAAATATACCGCGGTCCTGATGGAGCAGTACGAGTTGTGGATCTAAAAACCGCGTCTGGTATGCTTCGTCGACCAATCCACAATTTAGCCCCATTAATGGAGGAAGATTCTATCCCAGCTGCAACTCCAGATGATGGGTCAACTACCTCAGTTTCTCAAAACCATTCACGCGAAGGAGCTGAAATGCCACCGAAGCCTCAGAAGGAGCTCACCGAAGAATCTTCTACCCCGTCAAAAAGAAAACGAATAGCTCACACCCCAATGGTGATCAACTGTATAGCTGCTCTTTTCTTGCTGCCACTTATATGCGCTGGTTCTATAAATATAACGAATTGCAACAAGGGACTTGGAATATATTTCGATGGAATAGGATACACTGAGATTTCTCCTACAGCCTGGACGTTAATTATATATTACGATTTTCTACCACTTCAAAACGAACTAGAGGCCTTTGAGAAAGGCTCAAATGCATTAGACCACAAATGTCGGAAACTAAAGGATAATAAACCTTGCCTCGCCTTAACAGCGCACTTTAGAACATTAAGGAACGAAATGCAAGTTGACAGCGACATCCTACATAATACTCGCAAAAAACGAGCAGCATTAGACATTGTTGGAAATGTCGCCCGTTCCCTATTTGGAGTATCTAACACTCCAATATGAATATGCCAAAGAAATGTCCACCACCATCAACGAAGTCCGAAACAATGAAGGATTCCTCCTGGAGTTAATGAAAACTCAAACCTCCATAATAGATTCAACAATAAATATTGTTAAATAAAGGAATTGGAATCACAAGCTAATCTGAAACACATTAACGGTCAACTTGCTGAACTAATGAATGAAATCGACCATTCCAAAATCTTCCAATGGTATATATCGTTTTCTACACAACTCTCAGCAATGGCCGTAAATCTAAGAGGAGTTCAAACCGCAATCTTGGATGTAATGACTACTGTACATCACGAGCGCGTTAGTCCACTACTGCTGACGCCGAAACAACTACAAGAGTAATTAAAGGAAATTAAAAACCATATATCGCCAGGACTGTTACTCCCCAACGGCGATAACAACCTTCTACAATTGTACAAAATAATGGACATCAAGGGCACATTGACAGATCAACATGCCATATTCAAAATAATGATCCCATTAGTAGGCCTGAAATCTTATCATCTATTTAATCTGGTGCCCATTCCCGCAGTTCGCAATGGAACACTCACGAGAATTCACCCTAGTATGGAGATAATGGCGATTAATGCTCATCGGGATAAATATTTTCCAATGACGTGGGAGGAATTAAGGGCTTGCAATCGATTGGATGACGACATGTACATATGCTCAAATAGATAACTCACCTACGGAATTAACTCATTGGCTCACAGGTGAGAAGTGCTGCTTTTAACCAATAAACCAACAGCAGATTGCAATTATATTCCCACTAATAACACCGATGACTGGCTCCCTACCAGCAAGGGCAATCAATGGATTTTTTCTGTTCATACTAAAACTGAATTAACAGCTGCATGTGGGACTGAATTACAACAGCTCTCGTTGGTTAACACAGGAATGTTGACATTAAACAGCAATTGCACAATACGAAACGCAATGCTGAGCCTTAAGGGACATTTCACAATAGCTACAGTAATGCACACGTCCTACACACAGTTTGAAGCCGCGGTTGAAGCAACGAGCATATATTCGTAAAGAGATTGCATGAAACATTTGTTGCCGGCAACATCGTGATTTCATGTGCGAAGATTAGGGCAGCTGTTAATTAGCAGGACTTAGCACTGTAAAGAACAAAACATCTCTGTAAAGCAGAAAACCGAAGATAAAAACGAAGTTCTTTACAGAGTACAAAACTTCGATTGTATTCTGCGCTGGTAGCAAAGCAAAATTTAATGCGCTACTAATGAGTGAGGGGTTCGGAAGATCTTTCATAATGAGTAATGAGAAATCTCGACAGAATTAAATTGTTCCCAATTTTTTTTTTTTTTTTTTAAATAATATAATATAGGTATTAGTACTTAATATAACGTAATTGTAATTGTAATTGTAATTTTATTTTCATTTTTTACATTCATTTAAAGTACAGGTTATTTACATTCAGGTTGAATTTCATTACTCAAGTTTATTGCTGTTGTTGTTTCGTATTGTATAATCCTGCGAAGCTTTTGAGGCTTATCTGCAGGATATTTTAGCAGTTCTATAGCTTTTCGTTCTTTGTAACGTTTCTGTGGAGATGCAAATGGTATATATGTATTTGTTTTTTGTAGTTCTCTTGTTGTCTATATCTATAATTATGGTGTATGCTAATAGGATGTATAGGGTCCGCCAAATAACTTTCTTTTTTTTTTTGAAAATGCGAGTGTAGCTTCGGCTGTGTGGCACGTAGCGCCGTCCCGTTGAAACCAAATGTTGCCAATATCCTCCTCTTCAACATGGCCCGATAACGATCGCCATTGACTGTAACGGCCACTCCTTGCTCATTTTCGAAGAAAAATGGCCCAATTATGCCTCTGGACCAAAATCCGCACCAAACAGTGACTCGTTTTGGGTGCACCGGCTTTTCAATGTATGCGTGCGGGTTTTCTGTGCCCCAAATGCGACAATTTTGCTTGTTTACAACCCGCCAAGATCAAAATGAGCTTCACCTGAAAAGATGATTTTTTTGGCAAAGTCGGCATCGGATTTTCAAAGTAATGTCGCAATATTTCCCAGCGTTGTTCAAGCGTATACACAACCATATTCGTTCAGCGGAAAGATAAAACTAATTATCTGTCACATCAGACATGAGCTAAGTGATACCATTCACGAAATAAGCACTAGTTGAAAAAAAAAACTTTAGATAACGGACCCTATATTTGTAATTAGTGCATTTTATTTTTCTGTGGATATGCTGGCGTTATATGTTATGAAGTTTAGACGAAGTGTTGCTTTATTTTCCGTCTTCCAACTTTCGATCACATCTTAAAAGAGTGCACGGTGAGAAAACTTTACAGGAATTTGAATATTACATCAAGAAGAAGAAGGAAGATGTAAGAGAGCAGAATGGAAGTTGCGCATTGGATGAAATTCGTTCAAGCTCAATCAGAATACGATTTGCACAAGCAACCTTCGAGACCGATGTCCTTAATTTCGTAGCCAAATCATTGGCCCCATTAAGTACAGTTGAAAACCCATATTTTCGAGCCATATTCGGACCATATGGAAATACCCACGCTACAACACATTTCAGAACCAAATTAACAAATCACATAGAAGTTATGTATCATGAAACCAAAAATAGGATCAAAAATTTATTGGATGAGGTAGAGTTCGTGTGCACTTCGTGTGCAATTCGTTTAAAATATTGTTCATACACAGACTTAGATTTAAATAGCAGAAGACGGATTAATTGCATACATTAGACTTGCTTTTTACAAAACTCTACTTAAAAACATCGCAATCGCAATTAAACATCTAATGTTTTCATTAGGAACTCATTCTTTCGACCGCATAGCAAATATTTTAAAAAGTGTTCATGCCGAATTGAATTTGCCATCATCGAAAATTTTGGGAACCGTTACCCCGTGGTTATGCTATCGAGTTTTGCTTGGCAAGTAGGACTTTTTTTTTGTTGTTTTGTGTGTAAAAGAGAGAATTGCTTACACACAAAACTCTCTTTTACACACAAAACAACAAAAAAAAAGTCCTACTTGCCAAGCAAAACTCGATAGCATAACCACGGCCTTACGGACAACGCTACTAATTTTGCGAAAGCTTTCCGTGAATATGGAAGCGGTGCAAATACTGAATATGATGAAGTATCCACTGACGAAGTTCCGTCGTTTGAGGAATTTTCCAACTTACCACCACACATTCGATGCTGTTCTGCACCTTGATAGCGACAACGGACAAAGTATTTACGAGCAATCTTTGAAGAAATGTTTTGCAATATGGACGTGTTGTTCCCACGATAACGACCATCCTTCAAGTAGCAGACAAACTACCATATTTAATTGACAAACTTAGACTGAAGCAATTTCTAAGTACGGAGATTAACCATTTAAAGGAGTATGTGAAATGCCTGGCACCACTTGCGATTGCGCTAGATCGTCTGCAAGGAGAAGAACCCGTTCATTTCGGATATATACTTCCATCGCTACTTGACATCAGGAAGAGGTGCGAAAAACTACTTCATAATTCCGATGTTCTGAATTATGAACTGAACAAGACATTTCCCTATTTGCTCTTGATGAGAGCTCGCATAACGCAATAGCTGCAAGCATCTCCCATCCAGCGTTTAAGTCAAGATGGCTAGCTGCTGTTGATCAAGGCAAAAGAGCACAGGTGCGTGAAATTTTCTTGAAGGCAGTGAGGAACGCCAACGTTTGCAGCCACTATACTGAGGAGCGAAATAATCAAACAAGAGATGGATTTTATTTTGGAGAGGAGAGCTTTATAGAATTAGAGCCTTTAACACCACCATCCGAGCTTGAAATATTAAGGTATGTTTTTCATAAAAAATAAGAAAGCACTATTTTTATATTTTATTATTTGTATTCTATGTAAATTCAACTTAAATATATTATTTGTATTTCTAGATATTTAAATGATAGTAGGTGAAATCTCAGTATGCTGGAAGAATATCCTATTGTCAAAACTTTATTTATGCGCTATAACACACCGCTACCATCATCCCCGCCCGTTGAAAGACTTTTCTCGTACGCAACGATGTTCAACATCGTTCCATCCATCAATCCAACAACGCGGTTTGGATCTTTGTCGGACGAACATTTTGAACAACGAGTGTTACTTATTGCTAATAAGGTTGAATACTTTAAGTAATTTAACGACAATATACTGTCATAAAGAGATAAATAAAAAAAATGTTATATGTAGTGAAATGTATAAGTAGTGAAAAAGTGGTTGGACCGCACCCAGTTTTGCTGTAATAAGGTTTTTTTAGAAAATAAGTTTTTATGTATAGTTTTATTCAGGAAGTTTATATATTTAACAATATAACCATGTAAGATCCTCTTTTGCCTTTGTAACCTAGAAAGAGCGGATCACGTTCATATTTTCGGCATATTAACGGATAATGCTACTCTATACCCAGTATATGCTAAAGAATAAAGCATTAAACCGAAACCACAATGGCGCGTTACGTCGGTCGCGCTTTGATATCAAAACGCGAGACTTTCAAACGCACCAGTTGGCTCTATCAACTAGCTCTTGCGTTTGACATTTCAAGTTATATCTTTTGTTGTCAGTTAGCAATTCTAAAAATTGGAACAAAATGGACGCGTCGCAAACATTTAAGGAAAAATTAATAAACCTTGTGCAAGAAAAAGATTTTCTATTTAGCACGAAGTCGCGTTCGTACAAAAACGTTCTTCGTAGAGACGCAACATGGGCAACAATTGCAGAACAATTGGATGGACCAGGTAAGTTAGCCATTTGCCAGTGGATTTAAGCAAAATTTATTTAGTTAATGAGTGCAAGCAACGTTGGAAGAGTCCCCGCGACCGCTACGTTAGAGAAAAAAAGAGAAAGGACCAACCCTCTGGCAGCAGTTTCAAATTTCACCAAGAGCCTTGTATGTAGCCTTGCAACCAAGAAAGTGGGTACTTATTTATTTATAAAGAAAAACAAAAATCCTCCAATGAATCTTTAAATGATATAAAAATTGAAAATAATTATAGGCAATCGGGAAATTACGAGGAGTTTTCAGCGCTCGGACCTGATGACTCTTGCGTTGCAGATTGTAAAGAAACGTCCCCAGAAACCGAAACATATGAAACTCCGAGGCAAATTAGGAAGACAAACCGCAAGCGACTGGCGCTGTTTGGCGTCCAAGTTGAACCAAGTTTGGTGTCCTTCTTGGTTCTTTTTGGAAAGGCTTTCAACCAGATTTAATAAAGTTGAAGACGATACTGATATTTATTTAAAACTTCTCGGTAAAAAACTTAAAATTATACCGGAGCACATTCAAAATTCTATACAGTAAAAATTTTTAAAAGAATGTAATCAAGAAATAATAAAATATAGAAATGCTAATTAAGTTATATAGTTTGATTTGCTCAAGAGTTAAATTTTATTTTCAAGCAATTGTCTCTGCCGCGAAGCAAACCATCCAAACACCAACAAAACCCATGCTGCTTGAGCATGTTGTTCCGCTGCTTTTTTCGATCCCTGCGTCGAAATTATTTTCATCTTCAAAGATCGATTCTTTGCCTTCGCAGCCTTTTTTTCATCACCGAAGATCGTTATGGTACGAAAGCCGAAGTTTTTTTTTTCTTCTGCGATCGCAAGATAAAAAGATAAGAATTCCTTTCATCCCAAGTGATAGTTTTGTTGGAAGATTGAAATTATTTTCATAGTGAGCGATATGTATTTTTTTGAACGAAGATGAAAAAATAAAAATCGCTCATGAGCCAAAACAGATTTTCATCTTTTGAGATCGTTTTTTTGTGAGGGATATAAAAAAAATTGTTCGTTTGAGGGATATATTCCGAACTCTGCTCTACACATAATATTAACAGCCTTATAATGTAAATAGTTTCAAAACGTAAACGAAAACGAAACATATGTTTTTCATGAGTTTTGTTTTGTGCTTTTCGTCATTTCTCGTTTGTTTGACAACTGCGCATAACAAAACTCGAGTGAAATCCACTAAACGCAAAAAATGCTTGTTGTTGGTATTTTTACATGCTTTGCAGATTTTATCAGCTACGCGTGCTATAAAGGATCGGCGGTTTCCAGGAAAAAAGTCGAGAAACCAGGTGAAAGCAAGAAGGCTATCGTCTAGTGTTTAATTGTTTGTGTTTTGCAAGTTGTCGAATTGTATGTGTCGAATTTGTATGTGTATAGTGTTGTGTATAGCGACACGCATTTACACTGAATTCTACCCGAAATCTTATAAAAATGGTTCAAATATTGTACACATGGCAACATTTTCTGTCTGCAATAAATCGAATGTCTGCAATACAAACGAAAAATTCTATTATACTAGTTTGGCTCGTTTCGTTTTCGTTTTCATTAGTGTTTTTGTTTTCGTCTTGAAGCTATTTACATTATAAGGCTGTAAATGTCAAATAAAGGCAAGCCTGGGTTTTTGTACAATTCATAAAAAAATATGGTACGAATACGAATTATTTTATATACGAATTCACGGCACGGCATCAAACCAGTGACAGGAACGAATATATGAATAAATATCGTGGAGCGAAGGCGGTCACTGTCACTGATAAAAATAATATTCGGTCGCTCCAGTGAGGAATGACTTTTAAATCATGGTGACAAAGTCACCGATACGGTGGGCATATATCGGGCGCCGTACAACATGCTCAATCTTGTTGTTATTTTTGCTGTTGTTGTAATATTTTATGTAATATGATATTTTACTGAAAAGCTAATAATTCTCGAAAAAAGCGCAATTTAAAATTTTTAGTACTTTTTTTGTGAATTCAATAATTTTTGAATTTCAATAATAATTCAATAAATAATTTTGTGAATAATAATGAAAAATCACGCGATTTTTCATAAAAATTTTTCACTTTGCTTTGTAGTCACGTCATTGCGATTTTAAAAATGCAATTTCTCCTAAATTCCTACAGCGATCATAGTCAAATAAATTTCTGTAGAAGGCTGTTCTTTCTTAGAATTTATGTAATTATGTGTTGAGTACATATTTTACTTAGAAAAAAATTATTGAATTCACAAAAAAAG
>OX451347.1:15859232-15966899 GCA_949629155.1 Myopa testacea
CGCGATTTTTCATAAAAATTTTTCACTTTGCTTTGTAGTCACGTCATTGCGATTTTAAAAATGCAATTTCTCCTAAATTCCTACAGCGATCATAGTCAAATAAATTTCTGTAGAAGGCTGTTCTTTCTTAGAATTTATGTAATTATGTGTTGAGTACATATTTTACTTAGAAAAAAATTATTGAATTCACAAAAAAAGTACTAAAAATTTTAAATTGCGCTTTTTTCGAGAATTATTAGCTTTTCAGTAAAATATCATATTACATAAAATATTACAACAACAGCAAAAATAACAACAAGATTGAGCATGTTGTACGGCGCCCGATATATGCCCACCGTATCGGTGACTTTGTCACCATGATTTAAAAGTCATTCATCACTGGAGCGACCGAATATTATTTTTATCAGTGACAGTGACCGCCTTCGCTCCACGATATTTATTCATATATTCGTTCCTGTCACTGGTTTGATGCCGTGCCGTGAATTCGTATATAAAATAATTCGTATTCGTACCATATTTTTTTATGAATTGTACAAAAACCCAGGCTTGCCTTTATTTGACATTTACAGCCTTATAATGTAAATAGCTTCAAGACGAAAACAAAAACACTAATGAAAACGAAAACGAAACGAGCCAAACTAGTATAATAGAATTTTTCGTTTGTATTGCAGACATTCGATTTATTGCAGACAGAAAATGTTGCCATGTGTACAATATTTGAACCATTTTTATAAGATTTCGGGTAGAATTCAGTGTAAATGCGTGTCGCTATACACAACACTATACACATACAAATTCGACACATACAATTCGACAACTTGCAAAACACAAACAATTAAACACTAGACGATAGCCTTCTTGCTTTCACCTGGTTTCTCGACTTTTTTCCTGGAAACCGCCGATCCTTTATAGCACGCGTAGCTGATAAAATCTGCAAAGCATGTAAAAATACCAACAACAAGCATTTTTTGCGTTTAGTGGATTTCACTCGAGTTTTGTTATGCGCAGTTGTCAAACAAACGAGAAATGACGAAAAGCACAAAACAAAACTCATGAAAAACATATGTTTCGTTTTCGTTTACGTTTTGAAACTATTTACATTATAAGGCTGTTAATATTATGTGTAGAGCAGAGTTCGGAATATATCCCTCAAACGAACAATTTTTTTTATATCCCTCACAAAAAAACGATCTCAAAAGATGAAAATCTGTTTTGGCTCATGAGCGATTTTTATTTTTTCATCTTCGTTCAAAAAAATACATATCGCTCACTATGAAAATAATTTCAATCTTCCAACAAAACTATCACTTGGGATGAAAGGAATTCTTATCTTTTTATCTTGCGATCGCAGAAGAAAAAAAAAGGCTGCGAAGGCAAAGAATCGATCTTTGAAGATGAAAATAATTTCGACGCAGGGATCGAAAAAAGCAGCGGAACAACATGCTCAAGCAGCATGGGTTTTGTTGGTGTTTGGATGGTTTGCTTCGCGGCAGAGACAATTGCTTGAAAATAAAATTTAACTCTTGAGCAAATCAAACTATATAACTTAATTAGCATTTCTATATTTTATTATTTCTTGATTACATTCTTTTAAAAATTTTTACTGTATAGAATTTTGAATGTGCTCCGGTATAATTTTAAGTTTTTTACCGAGAAGTTTTAAATAAATATCAGTATCGTCTTCAACTTTATTAAATCTGGTTGAAAGCCTTTCCAAAAAGAACCAAGAAGGACACCAAACTTGGTTCAACTTGGACGCCAAACAGCGCCAGTCGCTTGCGGTTTGTCTTCCTAATTTGCCTCGGAGTTTCATATGTTTCGGTTTCTGGGGACGTTTCTTTACAATCTGCAACGCAAGAGTCATCAGGTCCGAGCGCTGAAAACTCCTCGTAATTTCCCGATTGCCTATAATTATTTTCAATTTTTATATCATTTAAAGATTCATTGGAGGATTTTTGTTTTTCTTTATAAATAAATAAGTACCCACTTTCTTGGTTGCAAGGCTACATACAAGGCTCTTGGTGAAATTTGAAACTGCTGCCAGAGGGTTGGTCCTTTCTCTTTTTTTCTCTAACGTAGCGGTCGCGGGGACTCTTCCAACGTTGCTTGCACTCATTAACTAAATAAATTTTGCTTAAATCCACTGGCAAATGGCTAACTTACCTGGTCCATCCAATTGTTCTGCAATTGTTGCCCATGTTGCGTCTCTACGAAGAACGTTTTTGTACGAACGCGACTTCGTGCTAAATAGAAAATCTTTTTCTTGCACAAGGTTTATTAATTTTTCCTTAAATGTTTGCGACGCGTCCATTTTGTTCCAATTTTTAGAATTGCTAACTGACAACAAAAGATATAACTTGAAATGTCAAACGCAAGAGCTAGTTGATAGAGCCAACTGGTGCGTTTGAAAGTCTCGCGTTTTGATATCAAAGCGCGACCGACGTAACGCGCCATTGTGGTTTCGGTTTAATGCTTTATTCTTTAGCATATACTGGGTATAGAGTAGCATTATCCGTTAATATGCCGAAAATATGAACGTGATCCGCTCTTTCTAGGTTACAAAGGCAAAAGAGGATCTTACATGGTTATATTGTTAAATATATAAACTTCCTGAATAAAACTACACATAAAAACTTATTTTCTAAAAAAACCTTATTACAGCAAAACTGGGTGCGGTCCAACCACTTTTTCACTACTTATACGGAAATAAAGTTTAAATTTGAAGACAATTAATAGTTAGCTAGTTATTTTCTTTTGAAAATAGGTAACGACCACGCCTGCTATTTATACAGTGGCATAGCTAGGACTAATAGAGCCCGGGACGATTAATCAACTTGCAGCCCCAAAAATTTCTAGAATTCAATAAGTTAATACTTGATTTCCAAAACTGCCGTCCCCGAAATTGTGACTCCCGGGGCGGACCGGCACCCTCGCTACGCCACTGTATTTATACCCGTCTGTGATTAAATGTGATTATATGGTAGTTTTCCTTACACCCACATATTTCCTCTAGTTGCCGTTTGTATTTCACTAGTGAATCTCCTCCATCAGCAACACCATTCTATTCTATACAAAGTCACGAAAGTTTTGCAAACACAATCAAGTTTTATGTCTGTAGTGTTGGCGCGGATAGTATTCCCTCTTGCCTTTACCGAGAATTGAAAGAGAATGTTTTAAAAGGCATGTAGATAGAAAGGATTACAGTTAAGAGAAGAGTAAGTTGAGCAGGAGTATGAACTAGAAGAACCGGAGTACGTAACTCAGTCGGTAAAAAAAGAATATGTTGATTAAATAATAACATAGGCAAATAATATACAGCTGCCGAATGCAGAACAAAAATTTTGTGACGATGATTTCTAACGCCAATGAACCAACGCTGGCCAGCAAAAAGCTATTTATTCAGCCAAGACTTTAACCTATACAAAGCGATTTATAAAAGCTTTCATCACCGACGACATTCAGCTTGTTCGTTCTCTTTTGCACGAGTATAATTATTAGCGTTCTTTTTTTTCGCATTGGCAAAAACAGTGTCGAATGTGATTTTATTGTTTCTATTAGCACATACATGGAGATCTGTTTTATTTACAATCTTTCACAATTTTATTGCATATATTGAACTGTTTCGCATTGTTGTGTGTGTGTACTTATTTTCATGCGTCGAAGGTGTTTTTTATGGTTTTCAACTAGCTTCCTTCTTCATGAACCGTGTCCAAGTTTTGTACAGTGCTAACTTTGCGAGTGTAGCGTGTTGATAAAGAATGTACACAAGCAACAGATCTATTCTTATCTTCATCCCTGCTATTGAATACGTTATAGAACTAAAAACCTCATGGAAGAAAGATTATGGAAAGATTAAACCGTTCTATCAGATGTGTTGGTGTGGATCTTATACATACAAGTATGTTTTCGGATAGTTAATTATTAAAATATTTTAATTTCCTCAACAACGATAGAAATTTAGAATACCTAGTCAAAACTAAGTATTATTTACTTGAGATGAGAACACTCAAATCCAATTTATTTACATACTGTTTTCAAGGACTTTTATTATCGATCAATGCAATGGTTTCAGTTTCCATGATTTTTTCAGCATATGCCTTGAACACATAGAAAATCGCACGACGAATATTTCGGTGCGAACTTCTGCCGCAGCGAAGTTTTGGCTTGTCAAAGTCCATGTAAACACACACAAATAAGAAGAACAAGAGCGACGACTGTGAAGAAATCGCATCCAGATCGATAGCAGATGCGATTTATTCGCAGCCGCAAGCAGAGGCAGCGACGTAATTTTATTTTTTTCTCGTTTCCCATAAGAGGCCGTGTAATTTTGACAGTTCGCACCGAAATATTCGTCGTGCGATTTTCTATGTGTTCAAGGCATTATAATGATATTTATTATTTTTATTTGTTAAAGCTCGGGCCCTGGCTCGAAATACAACTAAAGCAATATTGATATTTATGAATTTAATAAAATTGCTGCAAAAATAATATATATGAAATGATTATATACATACATCCAAGTTTCAAAACTGCGAGCTAGATAACGATGAATATTTTAATTTGGACTGGAATGTCTCAGAAAGCCAATCTTTCGATTATGGGAACTGTTCAAATAATGATTCTATTGAAAATGATAAAGACTTAGGTATAATGGTAACTATCGCGGTATTGCTAAACTTAGCGCGCTGCCCAAACTATTGGAGAAGATAATCGTTTCCCATATCTCAAGGAGTGTTCATTCCTCAATTTCGCCGTATCAACATGGATTCTGTACCGGAAGGTCTACTTCTACAAATTTGTTAGAGTTTGTCTCGAAAACTATGAATAATTTTTCGGTTGCTAAACAAACTGACACAATATATACTGATTTTAGCAAAGCTTTCGATATAGTTAATCATAAACTACTAATCTTGAAGCTCAAACTATTTGGATTTTGCGATAATCTCATAAAATTAATAGCCTCTTATCTTACCCACCGTACGCAAATGGTGTTGTTTAAAGGTATGTTATCGAATAGATTTCTGGTTACATCTGGAGTTCCACAAGGCAGCCATTTAGGCCCGCTACTGTTTTTGGTATTCATAAACGATTTGCCAACAGTTATAAAATATGGAAATATACTGATGTTTGCGGACGATGTCAAACTGTTTCTATCTTTTAAAGATGAATATGAAGCCAAACTTCTTCAAATCGACCTTGACTCTTTGACAAGATGGTGTGATGTAAATTGCATGAAACTAAATTTAAATAAGTGTAAATTGATGACTTTTTCCCGTTCAATCCCAGTTTTATCCAATTATAGTATTGGCAATTATAAACTCGATCGATTGGAAACCGTAAATGATCTCGGTGTGGTTCTGGATCAGAAGCTCCGTTTTCATATCCATATCAGCCACATAACCAACAGGGCCAGCAGTGTACTGGGCTTCATAAAGCGCTGGGCCAAAGAGTTCAATGATCCCTATATTACAAAAATTTTATACTCATCGCTTGTTCGTCCCATTTTGGAGTATGCCTCGCCAGTTTGGAATCCTCGCTTCAGTTGCTTTATCTCTGAAATAGAATCCGTGCAAAAGCAGTTCCTACTTTTTTGTCTACGAAATCTTCGCTGGGATCCATCTTTACGTTTGCCACCATACGAGTCCCGACTTAGGCTGATAAATCTATCGTCATTAGCTGATCGAAGGACTATGCTGAATGCTGTTTTTGTCTTGAATTTGTTGTATGGCGTCACCGACTCTACATACCTGCTAAGCAATATCGACATTAGCATACCTCGTCGTACCTCGAGAAGATGTGAACTCCTCCGCTTACGTTTCTGCAGATCAACATACCTGCAACATGAACCGCTTAGGAGTGCCTGCGTAGATTTTAATTCGGTTTACCAAGCCATTAACTTGTCTGACCCAATCTATGTAGCTAAAAAGAAAATCTTGAACTTTCTTTTAAATTGTTAGGTTAATTTTGAATTGTTATCGAATTGAATATAATTGAATTCATATTGTAAAATACCGAAATTATCTATTGTAAACTATAAAGCCTCAATGGCTTAGTTTGAAGTTTAAATAAATAAAGATGACTTTAAAATAATAGTTTTGTCGAAAAGGACGACAAGTCCAATATAACTCTATTATGGATTGTAGTATAGGTGAACACACTGCATAATGCTACTCGGTATTTCGCTGGCTATTGTTATAGAAAATTACAAAACACTTTAAAGTCACCTTATCCAAACTGTTTACAAGAAATGTCAGAAGAATTATTTCCAGAATTAGCGATTGAAACTGAAATATTTCTTAGGAATAAAACATACGAATTTCCAGGTTTGAAAATCGCGCCCTTTCAACCATATACAAACATATACATCTACATATTTTAACCAAAATGCATTTCCGGCACAAGCCACTTATTTTCATCGATTCTAAAGAATTGTTTTCACCTAAACCCAGCGAGCAATCGATTCTGAAGAATTAACTTCATAACGACGGCTCGACAAATATGCAAGGTAAGCATAATTAAGTAATTAATTAATATGCAAGGTTAAGCATGTAAAACACAAATGCAAACAGATTTGACAAAAAACAACTTGTGGTGTGTACAATTATTTGCTTCTAAGTCTCTTCTAGAGCTTGTAATTCACATTAAATTGTTCCATTGCAAGCGTCGAAGCTTATATAGCGAATGTTGTACAAGAATAAACACCGACAAAGGATTGCTGATGAGGAACGTTGGCATGTTCCGAAATAGCTATACAATCTTGCCAGTCAAGTTGCGAGTTCAAATCCCATTGCAAGTGAAAAACGTTGGAGCCGGAAAAATATGGGTGGTGTATGTATTTACATCACGCATATAATGTAATAAATATATTTATATTAATTAATTATAATATAAAGTAGAGTAAGAACCTGTGTAAAACAGTTCAACAAAAAACAAGAAGATTTAATAAACTCAACATCGCTTCTGCGATGAACTAGTGAAAAGTTGTTTTTTTTTTTATTGTTCATCGAGTACAAGAAGAAAACAATAGCCGCATTCACGGACGGAATGCTCACTGATCAGTGATTAGTTTTCTGTCACTGAACGTATCTGATTGTTTACTTTTTCATGGAGCGGCCTCTATCTTTTCGATCGAAAATTTTAACGTTACTTTTGCGCTACATTTTTACAGAAAGCCGTGCAGTACAGACAACGAAATATGAAAAAAATTTGTTCGCTTTTCCCAACGCAAACGCCAAACGTGGTCTGATAAACCAAAGTAGAAACTAAAGTGATTTCATTAATTTCTAAGTTAAAATAAATTATTACCAAGATCAGAATGATACAGCAAATGAATTACAGTTATAAAAAGTATATCAGGTAGCATACCGTTCAGAAACACCTAGAGCTGATCATTGATCAGTTAGCGCTCCATCTCTGAATGCGGCTAATGATTCTGATTTGCCTTTTAATGACAATCAAACCAACGGCACACATCAGATGGTCGATGACAGTTACTATATCGACATAAAAAATAATATACCATCACGACTTTAATTTTATTAAATGTTCATTTTTTATTTATACTGCAATAGCTTTTCAAAATTATTTAGTGAAAAGTCATTTAGAAATTTGCAATTTATGAATTACACTACAAGCTCTTAATAGTATAACTATAGTAAAATATAAAATATATAACTATGTACGATATGTGTGCGCATGTACATATGTATATATCTACATACATATGTATATACTCGTATTTGTATGTACATGTTTTCTTCTATCTATTTAGCTTCGTACTGATAAGTACTCGCGTGTCGGACTCGAGGATAGGTCCGGTCGAAGACCCTGCGCAGCTTTATATATATATATGTATATATATATATATATATATGTATATATACATATATGTCTTTATATATGTATTGTACATAACAACTCTCTTCAATATTAATATATCAGCATATTTCTTCCTGTTTTTTATCCATCTTTTAAAATACTAACTTACTCTCTTTAGATCCAAGTTGTCAGTGGCGTAATTTTGATATCGGTGCGTAAATCGGTCTTAGAGAAGCAAATAGATTATGGCTCAAAACGTTGTACTTTTTTTAGCCAAAATGGAATTGGAAAATTTCTTTAAAAACGTTATTCCAGTTGCAGACTATTTTGATCTAAATGACTTACTTTCAACAGTAAGCTTCAAGTTACTTCGTGCAAATACTATTTAATCTGTTATATTTCACGTAGGTTAACGGCGAACGCGCACCAGCAGAAGTTTACAAGGATTTTCGTACCGCTGTTCTTGACATTCTCAGCTCTTTGGAAAATCAAGAAGCAATTCTTAACGGAGTAACAGGTATGGGAAGAGGGGTAAATGACATACCCGGCAGTATTGTTAGCGTAGATACCGCACCTAGTCAAAAGACTAATACTACAGATGTTTCCGTGAACTCTAATTCCAATGCAATAGCAGATAAGAACAGGGCCACGAATGCCGAAATTCTTCATGTTGCAACAATCATCACAAAAAATAATTCCGTTGTTTCCTTACCACAAGGAAATTATACCAGAGCTGTTACAGGTACATCTACCTATAACAATGGCTTTCCACCAGTAATTTGGGTGATAGGTGGTCCCGGAAGCAATAAGGCGATGTTATGTTTAAAAGCAGTAGGATCGGATCCAAGTTGGGGTCATATTAGGTAATATTTGCGCAAATTTGTAAAAATAAATTACACTTAATATCTGTATCTAGTGTTGGGCGTCTTCTAAGATCAATCACCGATTCGGATCCACGTGCTAATACGGAAAAATATACTGTTAAAGAGGCTCTGTCAGCTGGTGAAATGGCGCCCGAAAAATTTGTAAACACTATGCTTGACTCAAATATAAGACTTTTGCAGGAAAGAGCTGGAATTATTATAGATGGATATCCGAGGAATCTGAATCAAGTGAAATATTTTGAAAACAAGGTAGATCCTGTTCATCATCGGTATCATTGTTATTAAAGTTGATAATAATACTTCTAAGGTCCATCATGCCTATTGAATATCATAGTGATGATATAAGCATATACATAAGTTCGATTAAAAAACGAATTAATCTAATACCGCAGGTTTTCCTAATGAAATAAATTATTAACTTTAAATTAACAAATCAGCACAAGAGTGGACATAATTTTCCAGCGTCTAAATCTTTTTTGAAACCAGGAGTGCTATCCTCGGTGTCGCCGAAGCTTAACAGCCTTATAATGTAAATAGTTTCAAGACGTAAACGAAAACGAAACATATGTTTTTCATGAGTTCTGTTTTGTGCTTTTCGTCATTTTTCGGTTGTTTGACAACTGCGCATAACAAAACTCGAGTGAAATCCACTAAACGCACAAAATGCCTGTTGTTGGTATTTTTACATGCTTTGCAGATTTTATCAGCTACACATGCTATAATGGATCGGCAGTTTCCAGGAAAAAAGACGAGAAACCACGCGAAAGCAAGAAGGCTGTCGTCTAGTGTAAAATTGTTTGTGTTTTGCAAGTTGTCGAATTGTATGTATCGAATTTGTATGTGTATAGTGTTGCCCACACGCATTTGCACTGAATTCTACCCGAAATCTTTGCGTTTCTAGAAATTACTTATTAAAATACTTCAAATATTGTACACATGGCAACATTTCTGTCTGTAATAAAACGAATGTCTGCAATACGAACGAAAAGCTTCTATTATACTAGTTTGGCTCGTTTCGTTTTCGTTTTCGTTTACATTAGTGTTTTCGTTTTCGTCTTGTAACTATTTACATTATAAGGCTGTAAATATTTTCCACCCTTCTGATCTTTAAGGCTAAAATTGGGGGTACCACACCCATCTTTAGATGAGTACATATATAGTATCGATGGCTGGTGCAAACTTGTTAATGCAGTGGCGTAGTTAGGGAGGGGAGAGGGGGGGATGCTGTCCGCCATGGGCGGCATTTTTGGATATCAAGTACTGACTTTTTGAAATCTAGGAATTTTTGGGGCGTCGAGGTGATTAACCGCCCCGAGCGCCATGAGTACTATCTACGCCACTTGTATATCATTATTATTGTTCAATTAATTATTACCGTTAAAGAAAATCTATACACGAAAAACACATTATATGTTTCTTGATGATGTTTAGTTTTCTTTTAAATTTTACCGACTGGTATCAAATTTTCCTCATCCGTTGTGTAATGGGTGAATGCGTTAGTGACCCAACACCCAACTATATTCCTCATAAAGAAGCAAAGAAAAAAAAAATTTAAGCTGTGCTGAAAGCAGAAACTTAGATTTGCCTACGAAACTGTACCAGGACGCCGTTACAAGAAGGTTACGCAGAGGTCAAGAGAAACAGAAATACAGAACTTCAAATCATTAAACTACAGCAAGAGCATCGCCGATCAACCACCTCAACGGAGTACCAAAACGACAAATCTACAAAATATTAGCAACAAAAATTTGTTTTAATCACCTGTGCTTAAAATTCTATTCGTTTAAAGAAAATTAACAGAAGGACCGAAGAAAAGCTAAGTAATTTGTCTTTAAGTAAATATGAAAGGAAGAATTCCACATAGAAACCGGTTTTGTCAACAATTTTT
Source organism: Myopa testacea (assembly GCA_949629155.1). Taxonomy (NCBI): domain Eukaryota; kingdom Metazoa; phylum Arthropoda; class Insecta; order Diptera; family Conopidae; genus Myopa; species Myopa testacea. The sequence continues at coordinate 15,869,823 of OX451347.1, forward strand.
TCTCGACCTTGAAAATTTGCTGCGTGTAAAGAAAGTTAAATAAGTATAGCTACAGTATACATATATTTACCACCATATAAACCATATATATTTACCATATAAACTTTACATAATTTCAAACGAATTTACTTGTTAAATAACTAAGAGAAAAAAGGTCGAAGGAATATACATTATATATTTAAATTAGTACATCGTATAACTGTATTCATTTATAATGTATTTATTCAAATTTATTCAAATGTATGTAAAATGTATATAATGTAATGAAATATATAAATTTCATTTATATGTAAAGTAATCTACGCTATAAGGAACTATCAACAAAGAAGATTAAGAAAACATTTTCGGGAAAAACAAAATCCAAAGTTGTATTAAAATAATTTAGTTATCTATTTACCATAATTATCCAAATTTCATACCGTATGCATATTAGACCGGTCCTTATTTATATGGACAAATTTATTTTCTCGAATATATGTTACGGCAAGCGCTAAAAATATTCGTTTTAGTCTCACAAAGCATAAAAAAAAATTTGACAACGATTGGATAATTTTTAGCAGGGTTCGGAAAACGTTTCTTTTTCATATCGCTCAATTCATATCCCTCACTGAAGATAAGAATATTTCCATCCTCATTGATAAATATCTTTTTTCATCTTCGTTCAAAAAAATACATATCGCTCACGTTCAAAATAATTTCGATCTTCCAACAAAACTATCACTTGGGATGAAAAAAATTCTTATCTTCAAATATTTCGATCGCTCAAGTTGAAAACATTTCGTTTGTTGACGAATAGCGATCGCAGAAGATGAGAAAACTTCGGCTTTCGTACCAAAACGATCTTCGGTGATGAAAAAAAGGCTGCGCAGGCAAAGAATCGATCTTTGAAGATGAAAATAATTTCGACGCAGGATCGAAAAAAGCAGCGGAACAGCATGGGTTTTGTTGGTGTTCGCTTCGCGGCAGAGACAATTGCTTGAAAATTAAGTTTTGTTTGTGTTTCGTATGAATATGTTTTTGTTGGATTTGGTATACGATGAATTAAAATTAATTTTGCATGGTGTAGGGTGTGAGGGAAGGTTGTGAAAGTAAATACGTAAAATATTAATATGTAAAAATATTAATAAGTAAATTGTTTTCTACCATAAGTAATTCTAATATATTTTATACTTATTTCTATTACAAATTTTTATTACGAATTATGTATGTCTTAAGATATGTATTAGAAAAACATTAATTGAGAGTATTTGCTCCTCGATTGAAAGCACTGATTGTGACGCGTTACATTCATAAATTTTATTATCCGACGGACATTTGAAATATGAATTCAAACACTTCTTTCTTTATAAAATTTGTTACCTGTTGTTACCAATCCTTTTTCATTCCAAAAGTAATTATTTTCAAGGCCGATATACAAATTTGCCTTCCATTCATACATGTACATATGTATTCAAATGCCTACCTGCAAAATTTACTGCATATATTCGTAACGAGCTCGCAGAAAGGGTTAACCATTTCCAGCAAAACTCTCAATTAATGTTTTTCTAATACATTACTTAATACATACATAACATACAAAAAATTTGTAATAGGAATATGTATAAAATATATTAGAATTACTTATTAAACGTATTTACTAAATATTTAACGTATCCAACAAAAACCTATTCAAACATAGTCTCTGCCGCGAAGCAAACCATCCAAACACCAACAAAACCCATGCTGTTCAACTCTATTCCGTTGCTTTTTTCGATCCTGCGTCGAAATTATTTTCATCTTCAACGATCGATTCTTTGCCTGCGCAGCCTTTTTTTCATCACCGAAGATCGTTTTGGTACGAAAGCCGAAGTTTTCTCATCTTCTGCGATCGCTATTCGTCAACAAACGAAATGTTTTCAACTTGAGCGATCGAAATATTTGAAGATAAGAATTTTTTTCATACCAAGTGATAGTTTTGTTGGAGGATCGAAATTATTTTGAACGTGAGCGATATGTATTTTTTTGAACGAAGATGAAAAAATAAAAATCGCTCATGAGTCAAAACAGATTTTCATCTTTTGTGATCGTTTTTTTGTGAGGGATATAAAAAAGGTTGTTCGTTTGAGGGATATATTCCGAACCCTGATTTTTAGCCGTGCCCCAAGCACCTTTTTGTTTTTATTATGAGAAATAAGGCAAAAAAAAATATATTTTTTTATTTTATTTGCATTTATTTGAAAAGTAAGAATAAACTGAAATATTTTTATTAATTACATACTCATAGTAACATTAATATTATTTTAATTTAATAGTGAAGTCTTTTTAAAAGTGGGATAATTCATGTTATATTCTTTAACCACTTGAAAAAGGAATTGTTTCTCCTCTTCATTGTGGGTTAATTTATTATTATAATCTGTAATGAATTTGGCGCCTCTTTCAGCTGCAACATTTACTACAGATAAGTTTTTACAAATTTGTGATCCCTGAGCGTAGTCAAATCTTTCATTCCAATCCGACGGATCGACTTGCAAAAATTCTTTTGAAATTTCTAAGCGATCAAAGAACGCGTGTGTATTGGAATTTACAAAATCGCTTAAATCTTTTTGCGCAAATGTGTCGATATTTGTTGGATTAGTTATTATTCGCTTGCATTTTTCTGTATTTGCTTTAACATTAATTGCCTGAACCATTTTTTTTTAATTGTAACACTTACATTAGGATCGAAGAGTGAAAGACCGACTGCTTCTTCCGACAAATACCACAAATGATTGCTTATTTTTTGTAGCAAAGCAAGAGCTATATCCCTTTCAGGATAAGCTATAATATTTTTAATTAAATTTAGGTCTTGATTTGGTGCTTCAATTGCTTTAGTGCATCCAAACCAGGCTTTTACATAAATACGAACTATAAACAGACAGACACTACGTATACCGTTTAGCTCTTGTTTGGTCATATTGAATTCATTACGAAACAAATACATTTTAAGTGCATAAATAGATTTTGACATCCATCGAGCATGAGAAGTTGCACCAGGTATACGAAAGGTGTTAAAATTCGGCACCGTACCACCAAGAAAACTGACAACTAATTGTAATAATTCTTTGTAGTCGCGTCTGCTATGAGCTTGTTTTAAGTTATCTAGACAGTAATTTAAAATTGTTCCACGTTCTTCAGCTGTCAATACTGTAATAATGTGTTCATCTTCTAAACAACTCTTATAATTTAATTTGTCAATATTATTCCAGTATTTGCTAAAGCGATTAAAAATTAGCACTTCTGGACCGGCTGTAGTAGCCACTCTAATTTCAAACACTTTACGGATCAACAACTCGTAAATATGGTGTCTGCAGGGTACTTACCAACAGGGCTGCCAGATACATTTCAAGAAAAACCGGGGAAAAACATTTCAATGTTGGCGGGGGCACGGCTAAAAATTGTCCAATCAAGCTCAAATTTTTTTTGTGTATTTTTAGGATCAAATAAAATGGTTTTAGCGCTTGCCGTCATACGAATTCGAAAAAAAAGAAATAAGGACCGGTCTAATGCATATAGATATAAGTTTTCTTGAATTGAATGATCGAATATTTGTTTATTATTAGAAAGGAAAGGAAGTTGAATTTTCATTCTATCCTAGGAGTTTTCAGCAAGCGCAAACGTCAGGCCTGCCGGATTGCTGAGTGAAAGATTGTACCGGCGTAAAAATCTAAGGTAAATTAAAGTTCCTTTTCTATTATATTTTTAAAAATATATCTTTGTACAGAACAAAGAAATTACATTTTAACATGTTGTATATTATATAGCATATCGCAAATCTGTAAACATGTGTAATTTCCAAATGAAATTAAGATTATGTTACCAAATTATTTCCAATGTTAAGTATTAGCAGCAAATAATTTCGAATTTTGTATTATAAACCGTAATTCTAAGTGGTTTCTGTAATAAAAGATCTAATAGAAAAAAGCAAATTTGATAGAGTAAACTAAAAAGTTTTGATCTGCTTTTAGGCTTCACGGCGGAAATAAAGTAAGGGATTTCCGAGAAATTGTATTTCTGGAGTCGGAAGTCAAGGACGGGTGGGCTAAAACAGGGCATAACATCCAGCCTTGTAGATGCACCGGAAACCCTAAGCAATTAGTTTCTGTTTGTTTTTTTGTGCCTCCTAATAGTACAATAGTTTAACCTTTTCTTTTCCCCGCACGTATATTTTTTTTTTGTGTACATGGAAGCTTGGTGGGCTAGCAAAAACTCACTCCTGTTGCCGACGATGTCTAGCCGATTGCCAGTACGTGCACCAGCTATGCTCCACCAAACTATCGACAAGTCCCATCAGTCGAATTCAACCAAGTAGTACCATTACATACCAACGTGGTATGCGCGCGCCCAACGTGGGACCCGCAACGACAACAGCAACGCCGAAGGCAAAGGCCGAAGCGAAGCCCGAAGGCACTGCAAGTTCTTTTACTTGTCGACCAGACTAATACGATTTTCTTTTGCGTACATTAGTTGAGTCCTCGTCGTAGTTCCCCACAAACACTTACTGGCAAAAGTGTCTAATAGTTGTTTTGGTGAGTCTCCGTCTAAGTTACGCTGTATGGAATTGCAGAATTTATTCTTTTCTTGGATTTTTCTGACCGACAGTTGTTTCCAGTAAGGGATTTCCCCTAAACAAACTTCATCCGGTTTAATTCAAGTAATCTAATTTGTTTTGAAAACTAGTTTTAGTACCGTTCATGGAACTCTAAATATCCGGAATTACGAAGACTGAATTAAAATTGGTTGTTCGTCCATATTTCATTGTTTCCTGAAATGAGTATTCTGTTGAGAAACATCTTTTTGATCCAAAACAAATTCCCACTAAAATCTAAATGCATCTAAAGTTTTCATCGTGAAGCTACAGAAGAAACCAGATCAAAACGTATTTTTATATGAAAAAAAAACCCACAAACACTACTATCACAAACTTAATTATATAAAATTGCAAACTTAATTATATAAAATTGCATATGTTTGTATATAGACTATTTAACTAAAATGAGTGTAAGACACAGTAATGAAGATTTATCTAATTTGATATGTACAATCTGTTCCAAATCCATGATAGAAACAGAAGAATTAAGTTATACACAATGTAAACATAAATTTCATAACTCTTGCCTCCTGAAGTCTCTTCAGACAAGCCCTTTTTGTCCACAGTGCAACGAATCTTGCACTTTAGCTTTGGAATTTCCAGTAGGGGATGAACTAGGTTCCCTTTCGACAACTGCATCGCAAGGTGCCATAGCAAGGAAAAGTCGGCCTCCTAATCCATCAAATTACCAGCTGAGATCAAAAACAAAGGATTCAAATCCGTTATGTGGAACTTCTAGGGAAGATAGTACTCAAAACAGTGATTCGTTTATTCCTCAGTCAATAAACCAGCGTAATGTTGAAGAATGTAATGAAGGTATTCAAATGAGGGAACAGATATCGGCTATAGTTGAGCAAAAGATTCGTGTTGAGTTATCAAAAGTCGAAAATATGCTCAGTTCCATAACTAATAAATTAACTGAATTAAGTATTCACCGCGCCCAAGAGCCCGAATTGCCACAAGAATTATTTCCTCCAAGGGATCAATCGATTCCACGAATTCCCGAACCACAGGGTAGAGTTTCTTATACTTCCAGAGTGAACCTTAATGACAGGTCCCGTAACCAGTCTGAAAATTGTGTTCGCCCTGCAAACTTCTCCACTAGTTACTAGTAATAGTAAAATTGCTCACCTTATTCAAAGTTGGAATATATCTTTTAGCGGACTGCAGAACAAAATGCCTGTAGACAAATTTATTTATATGGTGGGTTCATTAACACAGGATAGCCTGGGTGGAGATTTTGGAGCCTTGTGTGAACATATACACATTTTATTCCGAGAAAAGGCTGCTGATTGGTTTTGGCGTTATAGACGAAGTGTACAAAGGGTCGAATGGAGTCACCTTTGTATGGCTTTACGGTCATACTTTCAAGATCATTTATCAGATGCCGATGTATTCGAAATTGTAAGAGATAGAAAACAAAGGGAAGGTGAAAGTTTTGATGAATTTTACAGTGATATTCTTAGACTTACTGATAGGCTTAGACTTTCGGTAAATGAGGCTCAATTAATTGAGATTTTGCGTCGAAATATACGGCCTAATTTAAGAATAGAATTGTTTTATTTAGAAGTACGATCAGTTGCGCACCTTCGACAATTAATATTGCGCAGAGAAGCCTTATGCGATGACGTTAAGAGAGATAGTTCGCGTATAGGTCGTCGTCAAATCCATGAAGTTAGTACGGAAGATAGAACTATTAAACATAACATTGAAGAAGAAGTGTCTGAAATTTGTGAATTAGATAAGAAGAATAAAGCTAAGTCAAACTTGATTTGCTGGAACTGTAGAAAAGAAGGTCATCGTTATACTGACTGTGTCGAGGAAAGATATGTGTTTTGCTATGGATGTGGTGCACAAAACGTGTACAAACCAAATTGTACTACCTGTCGAGGGCAGGGAAAGTTACGGTCGAGCGAGGGCAACAACAGCAGTGACCGCTCGAAAGAGAAGTTGTAAAGTTAAAATCCAAAACTACACAAACCGCTTCCATTATAACAAAAATAATAGAATAGAATCTTCGTAGACAGTTTGGCAATCGGTGATGAAAAACTGGTGAAAAGTAAGCGGTCAAACAAAACGAAACGAACAACATTACGGTTACGACATTTTTGGAAACAGGTGAGGGGAAATCGAACTAAATTCAGCTTTGGATTCAGACAAAAACGATATAAGGCCATATGTTAACGTAGAAATATTAGGAGAGAAATACCTAGGTCTTCTTGACTCTGGTGCATCCATCTCGTGTCTTAGTGGCGATGCAGCAAGACGATTTCTAGCTCTAAACATACCCTTCAAAAAATGTAATGAGTCGGCAACCACGGCAGGTGGAGTTAAATATAAAATTATTGGTCGTTGGAAAGTACTTATAAAATTCAGAGGTGTCGAAAAGGAAATAGAATTTTTTATTATTCCAAAACTTACCCAAAATATGTATTTAGGTATTGATTTCTTTATTAGTTTTGGCTTGTTGGACAAACTGCTGAGTTCCTTTACGATTGATTCCGAAAAGATAGTGAATAACTATCAGATGCAATCGCTTACAGTTAAGCAGAAACAATCGCTTCAGAAAGCTATTAACTTATTTCCGTCATTTGAAAAGGAAGGGCTAGGGAGAACCCATTTGATAAAACACACTATAGAAGTTGAACGGGATACCAAGCCAATCAAACAGCGATACTTTTCTATGTCTCCGGCAGTAGAACGAAAAATTCATGCCGAAGTAGACTGTATGCTTGAGTTAGGAGTTATAGAAAAGGCACCTCCAAATTGTCCATGGTCAAGTCCAGTCGCTATAGTTGAGAAATCAGGAAAAGTCAGATTGTGTTTAGATTCGCGAAAATTGAATAAGGTCACTGTGAAGGATGCATTCCCACTGCCGAAAATTAATGGAATTTTGAGTCGATTACTTAAAGCAGAATACATAACGTCGCTTGATTTGAAGCATGCATTCTGGCAAATCGAGCTCGATGAAGATTCACGAGATAAAACAGCGTTCACAGTGCCGAATCGCCCATTGTATAGATTTAGGGTTATGCCATTCGGATTGACCAATGCTCCCATGACCATGAGTAGATTGATGGATCTAATAATTCCAAACGAATTACAAGATAGAGTATTTGTGTATTTAGATGACTTGTTGTTAGTGTCTGATAGTTTTGAATCTCACATGAATACTCTGAGAAAAGTAGCGAAATTGTTGCGAGACGCTGGACTTACAGTAAATATATCCAAATGTAAATTTTGTATGAGTGAAGTAAAGTACTTAGGATTTATTATAGGTAAAGTAGTGATGAAACCAGATCCCGAAAAGGTATCGGCAATTAGGAATCTGAGACCCCCGCGAACAGTCCGTGAGTTGTGAAGTTTTCTCGGCTTAGCCGGATGGTATCGCAGATTTATAAGCAATTATGCTTCATTGTCAGCACCTTTGTCAGATCTGACTTCGAAAACTAAGAAATTTATATGGTCACCTGAGGCAGATTTAGCTTTTGAGAAAATAAAACAGCAGTTAACGTCGGCTCCGGTCCTAGTTACTCCTGATTATGATAAACCCTTCATAGTGCAGTGCGATGCATCGATGGTAGGCGTAGGTGGTGTTTTAGCACAAGAAGATGAAAAGGGAGTAGAAAGACTAATTGCGTACTTTTCACATAAACTGAATAGGGCCCAGAAAAATTATTCTATTACAGAATTGGAATGTCTTGCGGCTTTGTTAAGTATTAAAAATTCAGAGAGTACATTGAAGGACATCCGTTTGTGGTTATTACAGACCATGCCAGTCTTCAATGGCTTATGCGACAAACCGATTTGAATGGACGTTTAGCTCGATGGTCCCTAAAGTTGCAACAATTTGATTTTTTTATTAAACACCGAAAAGGTTTACAGAATGTCGTTCCTGACTTTTTGTCTAGATACGATATCGAAGAAATAAATTCTGGTGAAATATTACCAGAAATCGATTTATCTTCTCCCCATTTCCAATCTCCGGAATATTCAAAAATTCGTATGGAAATATTAGCCAATCAAACTCGATTCCCAGATCTGAAAGTTGTAGACGATTTTATTTACAAAAGAACAGAATTTTCCGATGGTAATTTAGCTAGAGATGAATCGTGCTGGAAGTTGTGGATTCCATTACAACTTACCGAAGAAGTAATAAAGAGTGCGCATTGTCCTCCGACTGCGGCACATGGTGGCATTGGAAAGACACTAGAGAAAATTCGTAGACATTTTTTTTGGCCCAAAATGGTAACGCAAGTGCGAACCTTCATTTCTAATTGTGATGTTTGTCGAGAAAGTAAAGCGCCGAATATTATTCTTAGACCACCTATGGGTCAGCAACAAATGTCTGAAAGGCCTTTTCAGAAACTTTTCATAGATTTATTAGGTCCATATCCAAGACCGAAAAAGGGACATATAGGTATACTAATAGTTTTAGATCACTTTTCAAAATTTGTATTTTTAAAACCTCTAAAGAAATTCGCGGCCACAAACATTTGTGAATATTTAGAAGAAAATGTCTTCATGCTTGGTGGTGTGCCTGAAATGGTTATTTCAGATAACGGATCCCAATTTAAATCCACTTTCTTTAATTCGTTTCTAAAAAAGTAGGGCGTGTCTCACACATACACTGCCATTTATTCTCCGCAGTCAAATGCATCGGAAAGAGTAAATAGGTCGATTATTGCAGGAATCCGATCATATTTGGATGCCGACCAACGAAATTGGGATACAAATCTTGCACACATAGCTGCCGCTTTACGTAGTTCTTATCATCAGTCATTGGGCTTTTCGCCTTATCTGGTCCTTTTTGGGCAGCAGATGGTTACCCATGCCAGTACATATTGCATATTGAGTTGCTACGAAAACTAAACCTCATGAATGAGGGCGAAAAGGATCTAGTTCCAGAAGATAAGGTACAGCTAATACGAGCAAAGGTTAAGGAAAATTTAAAGACAGCGTACGAAACAAATAAACAGAGGTATAATTTAAAATCGCGTGACGTGAAATTTCTGCCAGGGCAAGAAGTTTTCCGGCGAAATTTTGCACAAAGTAACAAAGCAAAAGGTTTTAATGCGAAATTAGCTAAGAAGTTTTTAAAGTCAAGAATAGTGAAAAAGGTAGGAAACTGTTATTATGAGCTTGAAGATCTTCAAGGTCGACCAGTAGGAACTTTCCACACAAAGGATATCCGCCGCTGAAAATACATAAACAATTCCCTATTTGCTAGATCCTATTTTTTCTCACCCTTTTTCCAGTCGATTTCTTGTCGAGGGTTCAACTGCTGAATCAACTAGTTTGTAATGGGTGAATGCGTTAGTGAAGGGTTAAGGCAAGAATATTGTTCCTCTCGCTAGCTAGCAGTAATAGAATAGACAAGGAACGGGCGAGATGGAAGAGAAATAGAAAGAATCGAGGTGATGAGTCGAATGAGATGAGAAGTGAGAGGGAGTTCTGATCAAGACGGAAAGGAGTGCGTTGGTGTTTGCGCATCGATTTCATCGATGTCACCTATAATTTAAACGGTGAACAAAATGTGTTACGTGTTATGTAAAATAACGATAGTGTGGATAAAAATCAACGAAAATTACATAAAATCCGCAACAGTTACACATAAGTAAATTATATACACCCAACTATATTCCTCATAAAGAAGCAAGGAAAAAAAAATTTAAGCTGTGCTGAAAGCAGAAACTTAGATTTGCCTACGAAACTGTACCAGGACGCCGTTACAAGAAGGTTACGCAGAGGTCAAGAGAAACAGAAATACAGAACTTCAAATCATTAAACTACAGCAAGAGCATCGCCGATCAACCACCTCAACGGAGTACCAAAACGACAAATCTACAAAATATTAGCAACAAAAATTTGTTTTAATCACCTGTGCTTAAAATTCTATTCGTTTAAAGAAAATTAACAGAAGGACCGAAGAAAAGCTAAGTAATTTGTCTTTAAGTAAATATGAAAGAAAGAATTCCACATAGAAACCGGTTTTGTCAACAATTTTTTCTCGACCTTGAAAATTTGCTGCGTGTAAAGAAAGTTAAATAAGTATAGCTACAGTATACATATATTTACCACCATATAAACCATATATATTTACCATATAAACTTTACATAATTTCAAACGAATTTACTTGTTAAATAACTAAGAGAAAAAAGGTCGAAGGAATATACATTATATATTTAAATTAGTACATCGTATAACTGTGTTCATTTATAATGTATTTATTCAAATTTATTCAAATGTATGTAAAATGTATATAATGTAATGAAATATATAAATTTCATTTATATGTAAAGTAATCTACGCTAGAAGGAACTATCAACTAAGAAGATTAAGAAAACATTTTCGGGAAAAACAAAAACCAAAGTTGTATTAAAATAATTTAGTTATCTATTTACCATAATTATCCAAATTTCATACCGTATGCATATAGATATAAGTTTTCTTGAATTGAATGATCGAATATTTGTTTATTATTAGAAAGGAAAGGAAGTTGAATTTTCATTCTATCCTAGGAGTTTTCAGCAAGCGCAAACGTCAGGCCTGCCGGATTGCTGAGTGAAAGATTGTACCGGCGTAAAAATCTAAGGTAAATTAAAGTTCCTTTTCTATTATATTTTTGAAAATATATCTTTGTACAGAACAAAGAAATTACATTTTAACATGTTGTATATTATATAGCATATCGCAAATCTGTAAACATGTGTAATTTCCAAATGAAATTAAGATTATGTTACCAAATTATTTCCAATGTTAAGTATTAGCAGCAAATAATTTCGAATTTTGTATTATAAACCGTAATTCTAAGTGGTTTCTGTAATAAAAGATCTAATAGAAAAAAGCAAATTTGATAGAGTAAACTAAAAAGTTTTGATCTGCTTTTAGGCTTCACGGCGGAAATAAAGTAAGGGATTTCCGAGAAATTGTATTTCTGGAGTCGGAAGTCAAGGACGGGTGGGCTAAAACAGGGCATAACATCCAGCCTTGTAGATGCACCGAAAACCCTAAGCAATTAGTTTCTGTTTGTTTTTTTGTGCCTCCTAATAGTACAATAGTTTAACCTTTTCTTTTCCCCGCACGTATATTTCTTTTTTGTGTACATAGAAGCTTGGTGGGCTAGCAAAAACTCACTCCTGTTGCCGACGATGTCTAGCCGATTGCCAGTACGTGCACCAGCTATGTTCCACCAAACTATCGACAAGTCCCATCAGTCGAATTCAACCAAGTAGTACGATTACAGTTGTCAAAATTGGTTTGGCGACAACCTAGTTTTTGTATTGTGCAATCTTTATATCGCCCTGAATAGATGAACGAAAAAGGTTAATCTTATAAGCACAACACCATAGTCGCTACCGACAGTTGTCGGGTAGAACTGCAGAAGTCTGCTCGCGTAATGCTGTAAACACATAGAATGTAGCTCAGCTACAACAGTCTCAGAAAATTGTCAAAAATCTGCGCTGCTGAGACGCCGCAGAGAACAGAGGGTTTAATTTTTACAAAATCAAATATGCAAAATCCTATTACGATTTTGCCTCAAAATAGTAACTCAAATGTTAAATACCATGTAAACAATCATAAAGAGAAGGAGAACAAGAGCAGCGACAGCGACAAAATTGGAAAATTTTCCAAAAGTGTCGCCGTCATTGGCAGAGGCAGCGGCTACCTTTTAATTTTTTCTCGTTTTCCATAAGAGCCTGTGTAATTTTGACAAGATGCAGCTACAATGTCGCTGAGCTACATTCTATGTGTTTACAGCATAACTGTGGTACCCAAATAAGTGCGTCATGCGTTGCGTTGCTGTCAAAATGAAATTGGAACACGCAGTCTTGCTCGCAGTCTGAAATTGGAACACGCATTGGAACACTCCAACTACGAATTGAAGTTGGCCGCAAATGTTAAAAAATGATCATGTGCGTGTGAATGTTTAAAAACTTTTTGTCAAAAAATATGTTGACACAACGCTGTAATTTCGGTTTAGCGCAGCGTCGTTTTTAAGACGCAGGGATCAACGCAACGCAAGACGTACTAATTTAGGTACCACAGTAAAAAGTCAGCTCACGAAGAAGGTCAAAATTTAGCCTTTTGGTGCAAGGATGTCAGTTCGCCAAATAATTTACGAAACTTGTGAGGCTATTTGGGAAGAGCTCCATGAGGCGTATGTGGCTCCACCAAATATACTGACTAGAATGCCAAGGCCGATTGTACATTAATATGATTTTCAGTATTTCATATACAAAATATAAACAGCAATTCACTTACTATATAACTTGCGATCGCCTAGAAATGCCATGGCTTCAGCATGCATCCATTGTTTTCTATGGATGAAATCGATGAAATGAAGCCCGCCACTTCATTTCGCGAAGGCTCCACCTTTTTAGTATTGTTCCACTATAATTGCATTATTATTTGAAAGCTGCAAATGCACACTTATTGGAAATACTTACCATTGACGTTGAGGCGTTGAGCAATGGTGGCCATAACCTTGTTCTTATACAATATACAGTGGTCACACAATTTATTCGTACACCCTGCATTGCATACAAAATATGCAGTTTTTTATTTTAAGTATTTGCAATTAGTCCATTATTTCTTTTGGATCAATGTAAGAAGGTTGTTTTCTTTATGATCTGCCACAAAAAACAACCGTTATGTCTGCTCAAACAGAAGAGTTCCATGAAAAACAAACAAAGATGGTAAAATATTGCAAAAAAATTATTCATACACTCTCTTCTTATGATCCTGTTGCGGCAAATATAAAGGTAATCGACATCTGTGTTTTGATTAATTTTGTTGAAGACGAAGTATCATTGGTTTTTCTAAACATTTTCTGTCGATTCGGTTGGCAATTGACAGCAAATCACCACCAAGCCAGAAGACAAAAAATATTAACTCCGCGTGAGGAGCGTAAAATAATAATTTCTGTTGTCCAAAACCCAGAAATAACCGCCACGATACTATGACAAGATATGCAAGAGTCTTTAAAAAAAAAAATAAGCACACAAACAATTCGTAATTGCCTGCATAATGCTGGTTATCGCAGCAGAGTAAGCTATACATATCTAATATTAACAAAAAGAAGAGATTAGAATTTGCCAAATTCTACGTAAAGGAGCCAAAATTTTTGGGAGAATGTCATCTTCAGCGATGAATCAAAATTCAATGTTTTCGGACCAGACGGACCTCCAAAAGTTTCAGCAGCATATACTTGAAAGCTGAGGGTGTACGAATAAATTGTGTGACCACTGTATGTATTTTTATAATTAGGGTCCACCAAATTATACGAGAATTGATACTGCCTCACCTCCTCAATTAAATTGTCATCTGCTAGCTTTTCGTTATCGTTATAGTTTTGTTGTTATAGTTGTTTTTGTCTTTTTTCAAAAAGAGCTTTACAAATGGCAAACTGCTGTAAGCATATATTAAAAAATTTATCCGAGGGGTTTTGCAAATAAAGTTGCGTTTCACTGTAGTTATTTGCAAATAGAAATGCTTCTGTATCAGGATCTACGGCATACGTTTCCAACTTGAGCAATTCCTGCTCACAAGTCTGGCATTGAATTTTGTGGCTAAATATTGCGTGTAGACCATAACCAACGAAATATCGACCAGCAGAGTATTCAATAGGATTTAAGGAATTTAAATCCGTACAAGGCACATCTTCTTCAATCGAACCTTCTCTAAATGTTTCACTTTCGTTGCTTGATTTGCCCGTCGGCTGAAAATTCCATTCTAACATTAGATCGGCGTCAATGCTTTGCAATATGTGTTTTTAATATGAGCAGAAATTGCTCAAGTGTTGTAAAATAATGTTTAATAAGTGTTACTAATGACCTCGGGGATAATAGGCTGTAGTATATTTATTTGAAATTATAATATAAATTAATTATAATATAAATATTAAAGTCTTGTGCCATTGCAAAGTTTTGATGGATTAAGGCTCCTCAGCAGTATTACTGGACAACCAACTTTGAGAGAAAGTTTGTGGGTTTGTAAATGGGAGGGCTTAGAGTATTTAAACATTCCACAGGGTAATGAACAGTATCATCGGATTTCAATACCGAATACAGGGACTTATATTCTAATTCCGTTGATTGAAACGATCTGAGGAACAACATATCGTTAATAATAGCAGCCCTTTCGTTTATTGGAGTGAATATCGAACGTTCGCATAGCCATTCCATATAAATATTCACAATTTGAGATCGACACTAGTTTCAACTACTGATCTCGAAATGTACACTGTTGGTTATATTGTTATATAATTGTTATTTACTGAAGAGAATAATAATAAATAAATAATAATAAAAACAATCTCGCAGATATTTGAATAAATCTTCTCAATTAGTTCTTTAAAGTTATTAGCTACTGTCGCCTAGTCTAATGAAATATCAAGCATTCCGTTAATTGTTGGATAAACGCCGTCACGTATTCGCAAAATTACCTCAGAAAACTGACCAGCCGATTCGTCTCCTCTCAAATAAACCCTTATATTTTTTTGAGAGAAATTCTTTTTATGGACGGCCATAGAAGTGCAGATTTAAGACATGCGCGAACAGCGATCAGCTCGTGTTCCTTTTGGTACACAGTTAGAGTTTGACGGAAATCTCCAGCCAGTATTACAGTAACATCACCCATTGCAATAGTGTTGCCACTACTATCTTTGAGAGTCATGATAAGGGCTTCAAAAGCTTACTATGCGCCATTGTACTCTCTTCTCAGACAATGAGCTTACAATCACTCATTACTTTAGCCATATTGGTCTGTTTTGCGATATTGCACATCGGCGTTACTGAACGTGATAAGGTGAGTAGCAATTTAAACGTAGCATGGGCCATCCTACCTCCATTCAAAAGAGTAGCAGAAATGCCAAATGATGCTACAGCCAAAGCTATCACACCGTTACTTCTTACTTTTGCTAGAATTAAGTTAAGAAGAAAAGTTTTCCCCGTTCCACCAGGAGCATCCAAGAAAAATATTTGACCGGTATCTGATGCAATACAGTTAAAAGCTTTTTCGTACACTGTTAGCTGCTCATCTGTTATTTCACTTTCTTTGTTTAACACTGATCGAACGTCTCTGTCATAGCTGGTTTCTCTTACATAATCTTTATTTATTAAATTTTCTTCGGAATTTTTTGGCTGAGGCAGACCGTAGTGCAATAATTTTTGTGCTCCCAGGGCCATCACACCGTCTTCAATACGCAATGAACATGTTGTATAAACAATCTCTGTCACATGCAATACACTACATTGAACCCTCTCCACCTATCCCTTTATGTCCTCAGCAAGATTTTCTTTATATTTGTTACAGAGGATCGGATATTTGATAAAAGACTATCGTAATGATGAAAAGGTTCCGCAATTTTTGGGGCGACGG
The DNA here is from genome assembly GCA_949629155.1 of Myopa testacea. NCBI lineage: Eukaryota > Metazoa > Arthropoda > Insecta > Diptera > Conopidae > Myopa > Myopa testacea. The sequence continues at coordinate 15,885,812 of OX451347.1, forward strand.
GCTTATTTAGAGTGTTATCCCAATGTTTGTCATTCCCACACTAGCTTAGATGATATCTCATAGGGCGCTAGTGCCCTAATGGCTGCTTGGCTGTCTGACATTATGACAATGCTCTGGTTTCTAATGCTATGCCTTAGATTCAGTTCTGCGCATATGTTTATGGCGAGGACCTCAGCTTGGAATATACTGGGTTTATTCCCCATTGATTCTGAATACCTTGTACGAGGTCCCGCTACTCCTGCCCCAAGTCTATAGGTGTTCTAGAGCCATCCGTATACCACTTGTGGGTATGAACCCGTATGTGATAATTGAAGCAATCTTTGCTCCATTGCTTTTTAATACTGAATATAACCTCAAATTGTTTCTCAAAATTGTATTTCTTGTTCATATGATGCCGTGGTTGAGTTACGAAAGGAATGTCTTTGGCAGCTTTGCCGCTAATTACAGACCTTCTATCTACATCTTCTCTGGAAAAGTGAACAAGTGTATTTGTTGCTGTCAGCCTTACCAGGAGGGAGTTAAGTCTAATAGATCCTCCATTGCTGCGGTATGGCAGGTTCTCGTTGCGCTTGTGATGCATAGACAGGCCATAAGGAATTCCCTCTGCACTTTAGTGAGGGGAATTGCTTGTTATAGTATATTCTGTTATCGCTCGGGTGTATTCCTGCCAGTCCCTGGTGCGCTTAACTTTGTTGAATAACTTTCGCACCTCAGTATGTGTGTCTGTCTGTCTTTGGAAATCACGTGGCATGGTCGTTACCTGTTTTCAAAACGAAATAACTAATAATAACAAAATAATAATTTTATTATTGTGTTCAAATTTAAACTTTATTTCCGTGGTAATAAATTTGTTTTCATGAGCTATACTGCATAAGTAGTGTAGAAGTGGGCGGACCGCGCCCAATTTTGGTGTCATAATGTTTTATTGGAAAATAAGTTGTTATATAAAGTTTTATTCAGGATATTTATATATTTAACAATATTGCCAGTATTTTAGTAACCTAAAAGACAGAATATATATACTTTTCTATACCTATCGTCTCGAAGTTAACCCCCTTTCTGTTTTTTTTCAGTCTACAAACAGTCTACGTGCACAACAAAATGTTTATACCCTACACATGAAGTGATGAGGGTATATTTACTTCGTGCTTCCGTTTGTAACTCATTAAAGGAGGCATGACAGGTATACAAAAGTATATATATTCTTGATCAGCATCACCCCCTGAGTCGATTTAACCCTGTCTGTCCGTCTGTCTGTCTGTTTGTCTGTCTGTCTGTCTGTGGAAATCACGATTACAAGAGAACGAATAGAGATATCAAACTTGGCACGAATATTGTCTATCATTAGAAACTCATTGGTATGCAAAATGGGCAGAATCGGACTATTTCCAAACCTAACTTTTTATAGCGAATATAAATTCATCCATGCTTATAGCTCAATTTCTCAGCTCGTATAACGAATTTTCGGTTGAAATTTTGTTCACAAGTACACTGTCTCTGACTAAAATAGACTACCAAAAATGGGCGTGGTTCGCCTACTAATTAAATAGAAATATCTTCATAAAACTTGGCACGAATATTGTCTGTCATCTGATTGAAAAGGAAAAAAATGAAACCATTGCCACGCCTAATTTTTAGGGTATGGGTATATGAACTTCGGCTAGGCCGAAGTTAACACTCCTTCTGGTTTTTCTTTCACGGATTTAATTACACAGAGGAAGAGTAAATACGCGGCACGGAAATCAGGAATTTTGATTAACAGCCTTATAATGTAAATAGTTTCAAGACGAAAACGAAAACACTAATGAAAACGAAAACGAAAACGAAACGAGCCAAACTACACCTTTTCCACAAGTACTTCAGATTATTACAGGTTGAATTCAGAAAATTTCAAATGGACTTCAGAATAACGACATGGACTTCAGAAAATTGAAAATATATTTCAGAATTTTCGAATTTAATTTCAGAAATGTTCAATTGGACTTCAGAATAGTCAATTGCATTTCAGATTATTACAAATGGACTTCAGAATAAGGACATGGACTTCAGAAAAGTGAAAATCTATTTCAGACTTTTCGAATTCAATTTCAGAAAGGTTCAATTGGACTTCAGGCGAGTCAATTGTACTTCAGATTTCTACAAATGGACTTCAGAAATGTTCAATTGTACTTAAGATTTTTACAAATGGACTTCAGAAAATTTCAATTACATTAGTTATTTTACATTTATATATAATATTGTACAATACAATACAATATATAATTTTGTTATATTACTTAGTTAATTAAAAACTTAATTAGATTTGAATTTGGATTTGGAAGATTTTGGATTTTCTAATAGGATTATTATAAAACTTATATTACTAACATTTACCTAAAAATTAAACTTAGTTACTTAATCTTAATTTTTTTAATAAATTATTAATCAATATCAATACATAAATATTTAAATTATTAACAAATATTTAAATATTGTCCAATTAATTTGCTAAATATCTATGTAGTACAGTACGTCTGAAATCTTAGTAAACCTTTGCTGAAATCAAATTAAAATTTTCTGAAGTACAATTGAACATTTCTGAAGTCCATTTGTAAAAATCTGAAGTACAATTGACTATTCTGAAGTCCAATTGAACATTTCTGAAATTGAATTCGAAAAGTCTGAAATACATATATTTTCACTTTTCTGAAGTCCATGTCGTTATTCTGAAGTCCATTTGTAATAATCTGAAGTACAATTGATAAATCTTAAGTCCAATTGCAGTTTTCTGAAGTACATCTGGAAAAGGTGTAGTATAATAGAAGATTTTCGTTCGTATTGCAGACATTCGTTTTATTGCAGACAGAAAATGTTGCCATGTGTACAATATTTGAAGTATTTTTATAAGTAACTAGCGGACCCGGCGAACTTCGCCTCGCCCCAATTTTAAGCCTTCAGAGTAATAATACAACACAAATATTTAAATTTTCAATGTAATTTATTTGAATGGAATCAGTAAAGAGCGATTTGATGAACAATGTTTTTCGATTTGTTTTCCGGCGCAAAAACACATAACGAAGACGGTTTTCCAATACGCGAACATGCAACGTACAGCTGACCGTGCGAAAAACAGGGAAATTCGAGATTAATCCCACAGACTTCTAGTAATTGGCCTTGCGATTTATTGATTGTCATCGCAAACGCTAATCGAACGGGGAACTGAATCCGCTGGAATTGGAATGGAAGGTCAGTTGGAATAATGGGAATTCGTGGGATAAGGACTTCCTCTCCTTTGAATTTGGCCTTGATGATTGTCGCCTGAATCACATTGTTCATTAGCTTTTTGACGGACAACCGCGTACCATTGCACAATTTTGGAGGATTGAGATTCCGCAACATGATTATCGATCGATCAATCGATCCCACCTTCAGCTGTAAATTATGCGGCGGAGTTCCTAGTACATCAAGCGAGTTCAAAAATTCCGTCGGGTAGTTGGTCGCTTCATTTTCGTCGGTCACGCAGTCCACGGATTTGTAGGTATGCAGTTGTCCTGCGATTTAACTTTGAATAATTAAGTTTAAGCTATCGACGTCCTTATTCTTCGCTGCTAGTATTGCCCGTTCACCAATCCAATCGAGATTTTTGTAATTTTGTGCAATGCCGGGGAAGACTGCTGATGAGTTCCTCCTTGGACGATGTGAATTCACAAAAATTTTCAGGGAACGATATCAATCCAGTCGAAACATCAACAGGAACAACTTGGCAACAGGCCGTTGCCAAGCTCCAGCAGTTGTCTCGAGAATTCAGCAGCCGATGGGTCGTTCTGCAACGCGACTCTCATGTTAGTGGTCAATTGCAACTTCTGGACATGCCGCTACAAAGACGACGATTTCAGGCACGCGTTAAGTTCATCCGCAGCAGAAGATTTGGGGATGACGGGAAGTGTTTGACGAAAATCTCCGGAGAGCAATGTCAAAGCCTCACCAAATCGTCTTAAATCACCTCATAAATCCTTCATTGTTCGGTCAACTGCCTCCAAAGCTTGTTTATGCGCCATCGTGCATTCATCCCAAATGATGATTTTGCACTCGCGCATCAATTTGCGCGAAGTCTAAGTCAACGTATAACGCCATCTATCGGATTTTGGCTGAGAACTTTCTATTTTTTCATTTGAAAAGCCATTAAGGAAATATTTCACACAAAATTTCATACAAAAACTCGACTTTCGATTTTTCCAATTTTCCGACTTTTCCGGAGGGATTTTCCAAAATTTTCATCCGTATAAACCTTCTCGAAAATACGAACAACTGACAACAAATTTTACAGAAATCGGCCCAGCCGTTCTCATTTTATGAATTACTATACATTTTTTACACCATTTTTATATATATAGATTTCGAGAAACGCAAAGATTTCGGGTAGAATTCAGTGTAAATGCGTGTCGGCAACATTATACACAACACTATACACATACAAATTCGACACATACAATTCGACAACTTGCAAACCACAAACAATTTTACACTAGACGATAGACTTGTTGCTTTCGCGTAGTTTCTCGACTTTTTTCCTGGAAACTGCCGATCCATTATAGCACGCATAGCTGATAAAATCTGCAAAGCATGTAAAAACACCAACAACAAGCATTTTTTGCGTTTAGTGGATTTCACACGAGTTTTGTTATGCGCAGTTGTCAAACAAACGAAAAATGACGAAAAGCACAAAACAAAACTCATGAAAAACATATGTTTCGTTTTCGTTTACATCTTGAAACTATTTACATTATAAGGCTGTAAATCCATGATCACGATACTGGTTTTGCTAGATTGGCTCTGGTTTCCGAGATATACCTTTTTTAGGCTGTCTTTAATATATGTATAATGAAGCTCGACCAATTTAAAAATTTATTTTTCAGAGGAGTAATAATTCCTTAAAATGGCGCATTAATATAAGTCGAAACAAATGTGCGAATTTTAGCCCAAAACCTGAAAATCGGAGGGGATTTTTCCGATTTTTAAAAAAATTTATTTTTGAACAGGCCGCTGGCAACAGATTTTTACGTTGTTTTGATCCGCTATGGCCTTCTCGATATTATCTGCTGATAGCGTTTTTAAATACCTATCCAACACGATATTATCACTTCTGTCGGCTTAAATTTGATAGAACCAGTTTCACAAAACCAGCAGAACAAAAATTTCACTCAGATTTTATTTTCTGCCTTTTACTGGGAAACAATTGCCCTTTCACTTTCTTACTACCCAGTAGTAGTTAATAAACTAGTGCTGGGGGTCAATTCTGGTTCTGTGATACGGTGATGTGAAAAAAAAGTTTTCATTCTCATTCTCACTGACATTTTACACCTTTACACTTCACGAGGTACTGTTTTGCGATTCTCTTTTAGATTGTGTAAACAATCGTTCAATGTGTAAAGTCGATAAGTAAGTTTGACAGTTCCAATACCATTTTTCGTTGTTCCAACCATCGTTCCTAGTTTCATTTGGTTGTCAAAATTCGAAGTTTTATAAACACTCTTCACAAAACATCACAAATATATGAGCTGTTATATTTTAAAGTGGAATAAGTCCATTTTTTCATGTATCGAGATATTTAAAGGTTTGCGTTTGAATCAATTTAAAAATATTGGCAAATGTTAATCAATCCGAGTGATGTTTTTTACACTACTACTATTAAATTTTATTATGAAATAATAATTATTGAAAATATTTAAATAAATAAAGAATTTTTTTAGCTCCAAATGGACTTATCACTTTCAAAAAGAATATTTTTGCGATAACATTTTATATGAATGTATGATTGAATGTATGATTATAAATAAATATGGATAGAATGTGTCTATATCTTACTAAAATTACCATTAACTCATTTTTAAAAAAAACTGGATTTATTCCACTTTCAAATATAACAGCTCATATACAAAAATTGTCCACCAAATAATAATAATCTTCACAAAGCTTACAAAGATGTCCACGACAGTAACAATTTGGTTGAACTATTTAAACAATCGACGACGTGTACAAAGGTAAATAATACAACTATTTTGTTATATGCATGATGCATAATTATTATTTTTTTATTGTTTTTAGCGTTCATCTGACCTAGAGTTCCATTCGAGGAGACTGAGATGAATTCTGAGGATCACGATGACGCCGTCCCAGGCATTTTACATGAAGTTTTACCTGTAGCGAGGAGGCAACGACAGAGAATTGCAGAAAGATTCAACTAAATAATTTAATTCATTATGATCATTGAATTGTAAAATATTCAAATCATTTGTAATAAAGGTCCGAACAGTAAACGATTGTTTTTTTAATATATGTATATGTATGTATATATACATAATTATTAAATTAGTTAAATTAATTAAATTAAATTATTCATCTAACATAAAAAATATTATGTATTAAATTAATTATTCATAAAATGTGGTGAATTCTTTATGGGTTTCACTTGCGAGCTTTCCCCTGCAAGATTTTTCAATTTTTTCACCGAGTATTCACTAAGTGAAAAGAATTTTATAATATGATAACTTTTTGACAGTTTATATCATTTTTTCACTCAACGCGAATCAGAAACACAGTGATAACGTGATAGAACTTTTCACTTCACCGTATCACAGAACGAGAATTGACCCCCTGCACAGTTTTTGTAAATCTTGTGTGGAGTCTCTTCTATACTGAATACTTCGAGCCCAGGACAACGCAGAGCTTTCATTTTAAGTTCCGATGATTTGGACTGAGCCAAAAAATTAAATTAATGACTGCTACTTTTGTGCTATGAATATAAAATGTACAAACCGATTCAGAAAGTGCAATTGGATTTATGCTAACACGCCATCGGCTAAACCAGCAACGTTACGTAGCGCAGAACTTTCAGAACCAATATTTCCTTCCTTATTGAATGCTTCCGATAATGACGTTGAAATGCCTACTACTATGCGACAGGTTGGCAGTAGTGATTCTGAGGCATCCAAATCTACAGTTCGCAGATTTTCTCGAGGGGATCTCAGTGACTTAATTCGTGAAATCTGGTGAGCTTCGTGAATCAGGCTTAAGGGAAAAGGTTGCTTTCTTCCTCAGGCGAAAATTTCTTATTACCGAACAATAAAGCGAGATATTCCTCCTTATTTAGCTGAGGTTATATCCTTATTTCCAGTCTTTTTAACCATGTTTCTGTACCTTTTATAACTAATTTCCCTTGCTTTTTCAGTGTAATAACAATAATAATAAATGCTTGGTGTTTTATATAATAATATAATATAATATATGTACATATATTGCTGTTGACATCGATGTCGATGTTGACGTATACCCCGTTGTATGGATGTCTCCTTCTCGATTTGTTGTATAGAAATGCTGTTGCTCGGTAGCTGTCTTGGTCGTAGTTGTGTTGTAGGTGCTCTGACCGAAACGGCCGCTGCTAACTTTCGCTTTTATTTCCATTGGTGCCCATTGTATTGATGAGCAGATGTGGTTCTTCGTTGTTTGTAGTATCGGTTGTCCCACAAGTTGGTTCCATTATTGGTGGCTTGATACCTACTCCACGTGGGAGTTTGAAGATAAGATGTTTGACAGCATCATCATTTGATAAGTAATGTAAGCGCTGGTATTTTTCCTTCACTCGTAGTTGCGTCGCATTTTTACATCGCCGCCACTTTAGGTATTTCAACTGATTTTATTTTTCGTACTTTAGTCTTGGTTAATAATGAGGCATCTACAATGCATTTACAAGTAAAAATTTTTACTTTTGTAACTGTTGTTGTAACGTGCTCTGTATCACAGATGAATAGGTCACAGTATGTAGATTGTACAGCCGAACATATGATTAGTAACGATGGCTGCAGGCAATCCAATGGCAGGCCCTAATGCAGAGCTGCCATAACTGGACATGCTGCCGGGCTGGGATCAGGACTTACTATAATTTGCTGCTGTCGCTGCTGATGATTGGCTACTTTTCTTCGCGAGACTACCATACAGTTATGTTGTTGTGGTGGCTTCAAGGCTGCTGACGGTAATGTGTTAGTCACCTCTTTGAAGATAACTTCGTGTTTTATTTTCTATTGGATGCAACTTTTCGCCACTCAATTCTATTTTTGTTTGTGATGGTTGCTATCGCTAAGATGATCAGCTGTTCCAGTTAATGTGTGTAATGTGCTGTTTACCATTTCCCCTGCTACCCTTCCCTATTCGAATTGGATGGTCGCTATTTCGTCGCCCTGTTGTGGTGTGTTATTGAAGTATGGGTGCGTGTCTTCTGCTGCTTTCGTGGGTGTACATCGGGATGGCTGTCAGGTTCTCTGCATGCTCGCTTCTTCTTATATATTTTACATTTAATTCTAATGCTTAATTACCCAATTTAAGATATTTTAGGGAACAAATGCAGAACAGCTGCCACGCTTAGATTGTTTTTTCTTTTTTTGACCGTTATTTGAGACCGTTATAACCGAAAGTGGCCATGTTTCTTCGGGAGCTGGTCAGCCATCTTGGATTTATGAACGTTTAAAGGTCAAATAAATGGTACTAATGAAAGGCACTTATCTCATAGACTAAGTTAGCTAGCGGAACAAACGACGTACTGTTGGAAAGGTATTTTTAATAACTTTTATTTATGTCATATACGTTTTTTTTCATAAGATGGCAGTTAAGGAGTTATATTGATTTTTAAAAAAATGTGACAAGTTGACCTCGAAACAACAATTTTTTTCTTGCAAACGGACACATTAAGGTATAAAACAAATTACAGTTATGTTGTTTGTAAAAGCTTGTTCTTTTACCTTTAAAATGGTATATAATATGTTATATTTACTATTGTATTACATTACTTTAGCTTTACTTTTCAAAATTTCAATTGCAATTTTGCATGCGCCGCTCTAATGGAAAACATTTGAAATTAAAAAATTTGTATGATAAATCGCGTGAAATTTTTTTCTCAAGTTAGAGAAAAAAGTTGGCTCGGTGTAGCGAAGACGAACTGCTCGCCTCCAGCCAGGAGTCAACTGCCCCTCCGGCAGTAGTGGTTATTGCCAGACAAAGCACTGAATCCGCTGCTGCCACACCAAACATATCGAGTGCCGCCAGCCACAGTGGCACCCAGAAAAAAGCCAAATCCTCTGGCACGCTCATGAGGCAAGGCTACCAAAAGGCCCTCTTCATACTTGGCAAGATTGCTAAGTCTAGCAACCAGCCGGCTGACTCAGGTCCATCCTGCAGCAAGACCTCCAGCAAGACTTTCTTGGACGCGGCTAGGGAGCACCTTCGCCTTGCGTGATGAGCTCACCATGTTGTTGAGGTAAGCAACCAATGGGACGGCTTGAAGCTCAAGCTTATCCCAGGGAGGGAGATCCCAGGGAGATCCCGAAATGAAGCTAGACGCTCAGAAGCTTCTGAAGTGTCTGGCCATTCAAAACCCCACCATCCCGACGGACGACTGGGATGTTTTAAAGGTGGAGGATCCACTTAAAAACAGCCAGTCACTTCTCCTCCTAATAACGCAGGAAAGCTAAATGAAGTTTGGCATCAGGCATGCCAAAGTTAAAATTTTCCGCTCCACCGACCCCGAAGGCGATCTGGTTGCGCCAGAGGAGGTCGAAGAGCAGCTGGAGGAGCTGCGAAGCTCATGATGCTAAGAGTCGTGCAGATTAACCTGCAGCACTCGAGATGTGCTACAGCTAACCTGCTAGTTCTCCTAAGGGAGGAGAACATCGACATCAGGCATCATTCAAGAGCCATGGGTGAGAGGATCCGAGGTAGTCGGACTTCGGGATCAAGACTTCACTCTGTTCTACCACAAACTTCCAGGTAAGCCCCGATCATGCATTCTTATTAAGAATAGCATAAAAGCATATCTGTGCTCCGGACTTTGTTCCAATGACCTGACCGTTGTCGCTCTCGAGAACAAAACTAATCATCCACTTATTATCTCCTCAGCTTACATGGCGCACGATTACAGCGCCCCACCGACTGAGGTGTCAACCCTGACTTCTACAGCTGCAAGGCGCGGGTGGAAAGTACTGCTGGGCTGCGACGCAAATGCCAGGCACCACATATGAGGGAGTAACACAACGAATGAGAGAGATAAGTCACTTTTTAATTTTATTATGTGTAACAACCTCGAGATATGCAACAAAGACAATAGGCCTACATTCATCTTTCCGAGCTCCACCAATTTCCCGGGGTGGGAGGAGGTTATCTATGTAACCCTATCTACCAGAAACCCACCCTGCGAGGTCACAAACTGGAGGGTATCAAGCAAGACATCATTCTCTGATCACTGCTGGATACTCTTCAACGTAGACTTCAATCCCCCTGCACACCAGACCCACAGGAATGTTAGGAAAACAGACTGGGCAAAATTCTCAAGAGTCCTTGAGTCTAGATTAGGAGGTATCCCCCTAGCGAACGCTGAGTCAGCTGAGCTCCTGAATAAACTCGCTTCGGAGTTCGAGGGTGCCATGGAGCCAGCGCTACACCGTTCGTGTCCCCTGAGCCACGGCAGGAAATCCTTCCCTCCCTGGTGGACAGAAGAGCTAAAGGTTCTAAGGAAAATGACCAGGGCTCTCTTCAACATCTGCTACAAACACAATTACTGGGAACCTTACCAGGATTGTCGGAGAATGTACAAAAAAGCCCTCATTAAGGCTAAATCCACGGCTTGGAAAGCCTACTGTGGCAACATCGAAAGTACTAAGGAGTCAGCAAGACTATATAAGATACTGTCTAAGGACCAGTCCTGCCCTTCCGTGGTGAGAAGGGAGGACGGGTCGTGGACCACTTCCGCACTGGAATCCCTGGAAGTACTTACCAGGACACACTTTCCAGGCTGCTCTGATGATACCATCAGGACAACCGATGCTACTGACATGTCCAGTATTATCAGCCAACCTGACACTAGGATGATAGAGGACATCATCTCAGCGGACAGGGTAAAATGGGCTGTAGACTCGTTTGACCCGTTCAAGTCCCCAGGGCCAGACGGTATCTGGCCGGTGATGCTGCAAAAAACGGAGGTTTTAGTAATCCCTTTTCTAACCAGGCTCTTCAGATCCAGTGTAGAGCTGGGCCATATACCAGATACATGGAGGAAGGTCAAGGTTGTTTTTATACCGAAAGTGGGAAAACGCGGCCATGAGTTAGCAAAGGACTTCAGGCCGATTTCCCTTACTTCCTTCCTACTAAAAACACTGGAACGTGTTCTGGACGATAACCTGAGAACTAAACTATGCAATAAGCTATCTCATTCCCAACATGCGTACATGAAGGGAGGATCTACGGATTCTGCCCTACACAAGGCCGTGACCTGTATAGAGCGCTCACTCTACTACAAACAATATATGTCGGAAACCTTCCTCGACATAGAAGGCGCTTTCAACAACGTGAAATCCTCTGCCATCCAGGAGGCCCTTAAAGATTTAGGAGCCGAGGACATTCTCATAAGATGGATTCTTGTAATGCTGCGTATAAGAGAGATCCACGCCACACTGGCGAACAGTACTATCGTCAGGTATGTTAGCAGATGGACCCCCAAGGGGGGTTATCTCACCGCTCCTATGATTTCTGGTAATGAACCCGCTGCTAGAACAGCTCGAAAAAGCGGGAATCAAAGCCGTAGCTTACGCTGATGACCTAGTTATACTGGTCTCCGGTTTTTGCACATCAACGTTAAGCTCCGTTACGGAAAGAGCCCTCCGCACGATCATCGCATGGGCTACTCAAAGAGGGCTAGTAGTGAACCCTTCCAAAACAGAGCTAGTGCTATTCACAAATAAGTATAAACCTCAACCTCAAACTTAGTCCCCAATTGTATACCGCTATCATCAGGCCAATCCTGGCATATGGATCGCTGGTCTGGTGGACGGCTTCAAGTAAGAAGTCTCACTCCATACGTCTAGGGAGGATACAGCGCACGGCGTGTGTGGGGGCCACAGGAGCTCTGAGGACTTTTCCAACAGAAGCCCTAAATGCCATCCATGCATATCCTCCCCATAGACCTGGACATTATGGTCACGGGAGCGGTCTTGACCCGACTCTAAGCTCGCCGGAAAACGGTAGCACTGACTACCTCGTGAAAACACGGACTTCGACAGGCGATTCGAGGCCGAAATTCCTTCTAGATCCGCATGGAAAAGGCGGGCGGAACTCCTTACCGAAGACTGCGACGCCATTGTATACACCGATGGTTCCAAAATGGATATCGGAGTAGGAGCAGGCGTCTACTCGCAAAGACCATCTATAGAGATCTCCCTGAAACTCCCAGACTATGCCAGTGTATTCCAAGCAGAAATATCCGGCATAAGGGAAGCTTTTATGAAATTAGCAGAAGTGCGAACCAACGGCGGGAGGCTAAGCATAGCCACCGACAGCCAGGCAGCTATCCTCTCCCTGCTGGCCTCAACCACGTACTCCAAGGTGATGCAAGGTTGCCGCATGGACCTCAACAACCTCTGCCGTCAAGCGGAGGTGAAGCTACTCTGGGTCCCAGGACACAGGGGCATCCACGGTAACGAAAGGGCAGATAAGCTCACCAGGCGAGGAGCTGCCATGTTGCCGGACAACGCAATCCCCATCAACAAACCACTCAACACTCTAAAAGGAGAATTATACCGCGTTTTCTGCGATAAAGCCAACGTCAGCTGGAGACGTTGACAAGGCCAAGACGAAATGGCTAATCAACAGGAGCCGAGCAGACATAGCCAGGCTCGTCGGGGTGATCACTGGACACTGGACAATTGGCGCAGAACGTCTGGGCCTGCCCTACAACGCTCCCTGCCGTAGCTGTGGAGACACCTCCCAGAAAGAGACGGTTTCCCACCTGCTATGCAAATGCCCGGCACTCATGCGGGCCAGACTTACGACTTGGGGCAAGATCAGCTTCAACGCACTGGAGGAAGTCGCCAAATTCCATCCCAGGCAACTTCTCAGGTTCCTCAACCTGACGGGCTGGGTATGAAACTAGCACCACTTCCACCTAACGGACATCTCCTCCCCCTTTCCTCTTTCAGGCCCCACGTTTTCTAGGTGGCTTCAAAGGCTCCTTAGCCTTACTTGTTACCCGACATCGAGTTCTTTGTCGGGCGCCACCTCCTACCTACCTACCTAGAGCGCTGCAGGAATTTAATTTCAAATGTTTTTTCTGTGTTTACACTTGTTTGTTTACAGAAAAGTAATCCTAAAGTAATGTAATACAATAGTAAGTATAACATATTATATACCATTTTAAAGGTAAAAGAACAAGATTTCCATAACTGTAATTTGTTTTATACCTTAATGTGTCCGTTTGGAAGAAAAAAATTGTTGTTTCAAGGTCAACTTGTAACATTTTTCAAAAAATCAATATAACTCATTCACAGCCATGTTATGGACAAAAATGTGTTGGACATAAATGAAAGGTATTAAAAATACCTTTCCAACAGTACTTTGCTAGTTTCGCTACCTCTCTTAGTTTATGAGATAAGTGACTTTTATTAAACCATTTATTTGTCGTTCAAACGGTCATAAATCCAAGATGGCTGACCAGCCCCAGATAAAACTCAGCCACTTCCGTTCCTGATGGTCCCAACTAACGGTAAAAAAGATGAACAAAATTTGAGCTTGGCAGCTTTTCTGAATTTATGCCATAAAGTTGTCATTGGTATCCCTGCCACTAACTCACCCCATCAGTTTGTGGCGGTGTGGTAACAAAGCAAAACGGTTTACCTTTTCAGATATCATGCTTTGTAATAGCCTGTTTTAGCTTGTAACAAGTCGACAATTGCACCATAAAATTCACATACACTGTATATGAATACGCGGACGGACATTTTTTTGAGCTGTCTCACGAAATAAGAGGAGTTTCCAGTCTTGTAGTCTTTGATTCAGACTGATGTGAAACAACTAAAATGGTCTGGAGAAATATTCCTTTTCAGAGACTAAAATATAACTTTGCGGCTTGAGTTATATTCGGTTAATTATACAGTTTACATTTTTACATAAATGAAAGGTCTTTTAAATGCCTTTCTTACATGCCTCTTGCCATGTAAGCAAGGTTAATAACTGTATATACATATGTGTTTTTGTCTTTCTACTAGATATCTATTATATTTACAACCCAGAAAATATCGACTTAATTGTATTTGTTGTTGTGTCTTGAATACCACAAAATTTTTAACCGTTTTCATATGTGGATCGCATGATTTTTCATAAATATGTTTACCATTCAAAATAGTACTTTGTATTGGCATCAATGCGATATTTTAAATGAGTTTTCTCCTGAAGTACTGCACCGAGCCTGAAGAAATAAAAATACAAAAAAATGCTAAAAATATCTACTTTCTTATTATTAACATATATATGTATATGTTGTTATTTTACTTAAAAAAAGTAATGAATTGAAAAAAGTTCCAAAAATCTTAAATTGCGTTTTTCTCGAAAATGGAGGTTCTCGATAAAAAGCGACATTACATGAATGAAAGACATTTGTAGTGTCCAAAACTATTATTAAAATTAAATTAAAGACCTTTTTCCTTTTCCTTCTTTCCTTACATTTCCTTATTTTATTTATTTATTCATTTATTTATTTTTTTTTTTGCAGAATTGGCTGCAATTACTATTTTATTTTTTTGACTTAATGCAAAAAAATAACTAAAAAAAAAATTTAATAATGTAAATGTAATTTATATAATTTGGCTTATAGAGTATAACTTCTATAATAAACTTGCCACAACTATAAAAATGAATATTGAAACAAAGAGTATAAATAGTAAAGAGATATTATGACTCAAAGAAGAACAAGATTAGATGTGCCATTATTAGCATGAATACACACCACTCTGCCGCTATCGAAGGCAGCGCAGCATGATGAATGTGGTCCAATATTTACACTAAAACATAATTTTCACCATATTATGATTGATAAATTGTTGGTAACTTTTGCTTCGCTTTCGGAGGAAAGTACGGAAGCACTTCAACTTTGTTTTTGTTCTAGTAGAAAAGTACCAAAAAAGTGTACAACAACAAAATGCTTCTGTATGCCCTGAATCCCTTGATAGTTGTTGTTATAAAGCCCAACTCAGCGGTCTTCTCAGTGCTCGTAACAAAGCAAAATTGAATGATCTCCTAATGAGTGAAGGGTACGTAAGATCTTCTTAATGAGTATGAAGGGAGCGGAAGATCGACTTTGCTTTTGTTATTTTGCACTAACAATGCAAGCGAATATGCGTAAGAAGAGATCGATCCATCACTCGCATGTTTAGTAAAGTGTGAAAGAAAGAAACGATCAATTTGTGGAGTACAGCGGGCGATGAGAAGAACGGTGCGATTCGTCTTGATATGTTTTAAATTTTGCATTTTAAAGTTTTTGAAGTAATTTGCCTCTTCGATGTCCAACCTTTGTGAAGCGTTGGCACGATCTTCGTTCCGATCTTCGTTCCGTGCTCTTGAAGAATTTGTATAGGCAGAAGATTTAAGAAGACTTTAGTCGGCATATCTTCATATTTCATACCTTATTCGAGTAAAAATTAAAAGTTAATGAAAGCAAAAATAAAAAATTAAAGAATGGAAATATTTCAGAGAAAATATTTATATTATGTAGGAATTCTATTTTTTATGAGTATGAAGGAATCGGAAGATCGACTTTGTGTTTGTTATTTTGCACTAGCAAAGTGCTTCTGTCTGACCGTCTATGAATTTACCTTGTTATTGTAGTGTCCAAAACTATTATGAAAATTAAATTAAAGACTAAAATTTTTAATATTTATGATTTTAGTTCTATTAAGGAAGCATTGTCAATAAAACGGAATATTGGTACAACAATTATATTATAATTTTATACATATAAAATAACAATAAACAATAACCTAATTTAATAATAAACATAATTTAAAATACTAAACAGTTTATTATTACGGCAAAATGTTCCAAAAAACAAAATTCTTTTACTTAATAACTTAACTTCCCTTACTTAAGCGAAAAGAAATCCAAATCAAAAGACCGACAGACGTAAGCACCTGAATTGTTATTGCAATTCACCAATTATTTCTCTCACTCCTCATCTAGCATACGATTGCTGCATCGATCAACTCTTCTTACGCATAATCATTTACCAAGTAAAACGAAGTTCACCCCGAATTTCTCTGCTGCTATTTACCGTAGCAGCGCTCTCGACTGCATTGTAATAATGCATAGAGAAAGAATAACAAGAGGGCGAATCTTGAACAAAAATATTTTCCATGGTCGATCCAGTACTGGATCGAGTTTTCACTCACGTCTGAGTGTTTCGCGCTCTTCTCTTTTGCTATTGCCAATGCTAGTGTGTTTCCATTGCTGCTCTGAGCATTTGTTTCCTATCCACTACTGGATCGTTGATACATTTCTGAATGCTTCGCTCTCTTGCGTGTTATTTGCTTCTCATTGCCATTGCTTTGTTTTTGTATAAATACAACTCGGATTTGCTTGTATTCCTTCATAAATGATTATGCGTAAGAAGAGTTGAGCGATGGAGTCTGGTATGTCAAAGGAGATGAGAATGAATCGGTTGATCGTTTTGAGGGGTTGAGGGAACAAGGGAATTTGACTTCTTTTTGGTTCCTTTACAATAAAAAAACAGGTGCTTACGTCTATCGGTCTATCAAGTTTGGATTTTTTTTCCGGCTATTATTTTTCGTTTATTAAAGGAATTTTGTTTTTTTGTAACATAAACTGTTTAGTATTTTAAATTTGGTTTATTATTAAATTAGGTTATTGTTAATTCTTATTTTATATGTATAAAATTATAATATAATTGTACCAATATTTCGTTTTATTGACAGCCCATAGGCAATGCTTCCTTAATAGAACTAAAATCATAAATATTAAAAAGTTTAGTCCTTAATTTAATTTTAATAATAGTTTTGGACACTACAATAACTACAGGAAAATACATAGACGGTCAGACATCAGCACTACAGTTGTTAGTACAAAATAACAAATAAAAGTCGATCTTCCGATTCCTTCGTACTCACAAAAAATGTGTTCGAATTGCTACATAATATAAATATTTTCTCTGAAATATTTCCATTCTTTCATTTTTTATTTTTGCTTCCATTAACTTTTTATTTTTACTAATATATACCGACTAAGTATTCTTCTTCTTAAATCTTCTGCCTATACGAATTCTTCAAGAGCACGCTATGCTCGGAACGTAGATCGTGCCAGCGCTTTACATAGCTTGGACATCGAATAAGAAGCAGAACAAAGCTACGAAAGCAAAAATCCTTTCAAAAACCATAAAATGCAAAATTTAAAACGATTCCAGACGGACGGACGGCTACACATGGTTTGTTATTGTAAGAGAAGCAAAAGAAGACAAATCGCACCGTTCTCCTCATCGCCCGCTGTACACAAGAAATTGATCGATTCTTTCTTTCGCACTTTATCTGGCCTACGAGTGTTTGATCGATCTCTTCTTACGCATATTCGTGGGGGGTAAGGTTTGTCCGTGATTGGGGGAAAACGGGTCCACACGACGACCCTCCGTATCTTTCGCGGGCAAACAAGTCGACTTCTCCCTCCTCGTGGTGCCCCCTGGGAACCGTTTCTGCTGAAACGGGCTAACGGAAGCGACGCCTCCCACTTCCCACCCCCTCACCCCAAATCCATCCACCCCCCCCATCCCTAGTTTCCCCCACCGAAGGCAAAGGTGTTAAGGTATACGTGCCGAGTGCCTG
The DNA here is from genome assembly GCA_949629155.1 of Myopa testacea. Lineage (NCBI taxonomy): Eukaryota > Metazoa > Arthropoda > Insecta > Diptera > Conopidae > Myopa > Myopa testacea. The sequence goes on from OX451347.1 coordinate 15,903,487, forward strand.
CATGGCTGACGGGTGGTAAAACGGGTCAGCAGCTAACGGTCCCTACCGATGCCCAGGCAAGGTCGGTAGTATTCAGTGCCTAGTCCCGGTAAGGCGGCTCTGCCGGGATGGTCCACCCCTTCCGACCTTACTCGTGGGAACAGAAATGGAAACAAACAAACTAACAAACAAAAACAAGACGAAGACAGGGGGAGACCGGGACAGTGGCTCGGTGAAGAGGTGCAGCGAAGACGAACTGCTCGCCTCCAGCCAGGAGTCAACTGCCCCTCCGGCAGCAGTGGTTAGTGCCAGACAAAGCACTGAATCCGCTGCTGCCACACCAAACATACCGAGTGCCGCCAGTCATAGTGGCACCCAGAAAAAGGCCAAATCCTCTGGCACGCTCATGAGGCAAGGATACCAGAAGGCCCTCTTCATACTTGGCAAGATTGCTAAGAATGAGGAGGCTGGTAAGCCTCACGAGCGCGACAAGGAGGACAAGGTGAAATACCAGGCGATTGTGGACGAATACCGCAAGAACCTGGAAGACAAAACTGCGAGGGTGAAGACGACCAAGCGGGTACGGTCAACAGATGACGTACTGCCGGGACAGCCGACGAAGAAGAACAGGGTTGCTAAGTCTAGCAACCAGCCGGCTGACCCAGGTCCATCCTGCAGCAAGACCTCCACCAAGACTTTCTTGGACGCGGCGAGGGAGCACCTTCGCCTTGCGCTTGTTGATGAGCTCACCAACAAGCCAGCACCCGTCTGTGACCACTGGGCGAGCATCGAGTCGAAGCTCTCCGAGATGGTCATGGAATGGGTGCTAGAAGGTAAGGAGGCTCCCTCGTTCGATTCCAGTAGGACCATACGGGGCTACAGGGTGATCGAGTGCGAGAATGGGTTCTCCAAAGATCTCCTTGGTAAAATGGTTGCTGAGGTAAGCAACCAATGGGACGGCTTGAAGCTCAAGCTTATCCCAGCCAGGGAGATCCCAAGGAGGCCCCGGGCTCGCATTTGGTTGCCCGTGATGAAGCTAGACGCTCAGAAGCTTCTGAAGTGTCTGGCCATTCAAAACCCCACCATCCCGACGGACGACTGGGCTGTTCTGAAGCTGGAGGATCCACTCAAAAACAGCCAGTCACTCCTCCTCCTAATAACGGAGGAAAGCATACCCCCCCTCGAGCAAGCCGGCTTGAGGATGAAATTTGGCATCAGGCATGCCAAAGTCAAAATTTTCCGCTCCACCGACCCCGAAGGCGATCTGGCTGAGCCAGAAGAGGTCGAAAAGCAGCTAGAGGAGCTGCGAATCGTAGACGACCTTTCCGTATGATGCTGAAGACGGTGCAGATTAACCTGCAGCACTCGAGGTGTGCTACAGCTAACCTGCTAGTTCTCCTAAGGGAGGAGAACATCGACGTAGGCATCATTCAAGAGCCATGGGTGAGAGGATCCGAAGTAGTCGGACTTCGGGATCAAGACTTCACTCTGTTCTACCACAAACTTCCAGGTAAGCCCCGATCATGCATTCTTATTAAAAATAGCATAAGAGCATATCTGTGCCCAGAACTTTGTTCTAATGACCTGACCGTTGTCGCTCTCGAGAACAAAACTAATCATCCACTTATTATCTCCTCAGCTTATATGGCGCACGATTACAGCGCCCCACCGACTGAGGTGTCAACGCTGATTTCTACAGCTGCAAGGCGTGGCTGGAAAATACTGCTGGGCTGCGACGCAAATGCCAGGCACCACATCTGGGGGAGTAACACAACGAATGAGAGAGGTGAGTCACTTTTCGATTTTATTATGTGTAACAACCTCGAGATATGTAATAGAGGCAATAGGCCTACTTTCATCTTTCCGAGCTCCACCAATTTCCCGGGGTGGGAGGAGGTTATCGATGTTACCCTATCTACCAGAAACCCACCCTGCGAGGTCACAAACTGGAGGGTATCAAGCAAGACATCATTCTCTGATCACTGCTGGATACTCTTCAACGTAGACTTCAATCCCCCTGCACACCAGCCCCACAGGAATGTTAGGAAAACAGACTGGGCAAAATTCTCAAGAGTTCTTGAGTCTAGATTAGGAGGTATCCCCCTAGCGAACGCTGAGTCAGCTGAGCTCCTGAATAAACTCGCTTCGGAGTTCGAGGGTGCCATGGAGCCAGCGCTACACCGTTCGTGTCCCCTGAGCCACGGCAGGAAATCCTTCCCTCCCTGGTGGACAGAAGAGCTAAAGGTTCTAAGGAAAATGACCAGGGCTCTCTTCAACACCTGCTACAAACACAATTACTGGGAACCTTATCAGGATTGTCGGAGAATGTACAAAAAAGCCCTCATTAAGGCTAAATCCACGGCTTGGAAAGCCTACTGTGGCAACATCGAAAGTACTAAGGAGTCAGCAAGACTATATAAGATACTGTCTAAGGACCAGTCCTGCCCTTCCGTGGTGAGAAGGGAGGACGGGTCGTGGACCACTTCCGCACTGGAATCCCTGGAAGTACTTACCAGGACACACTTTCCAGGCTGCTCTGATGATACCATCAGGACAACCGATGCTACTGACATGTCCAGTATTATCAGCCAACCTGACACTAGGATGATAGAGGACATCATCTCAGCGGACAGGGTAAAATGGGCTGTACATTCGTTTGACCCGTTCAAGTCCCCTGGGCCTGACGGCATCTGGCCAGTGATGCTGCAAAAAACGGAGGTCTTAGTAATCCCCTACCTAACCAGGCTCTTCAGATCCAGTGTGGAACTGGGTCATATACCAGATGCGTGGAGGAAGGTCAAGGTTGTCTTTATACCGAAAGTGGGAAAACGCGGCCATGAGTCAGCAAAGGACTTCAGGCAGATTTCCCTTACTTCCTTCCTACTAAAAACACTGGAACGTGTTCTGGACGATAGCCTGAGAACAAAGCTGTGCAATAAGCTATCCCATTCCCAACATGCGTACATGAAGGGAAGATCTACGGATTCTGCCCTACACAAGGTCGTGACCTGTATAGAGCGCTCACTCTACTACAAACAATACACGTTGGGAACCTTTCTCGACATAGAAGGCGCTTTCAACAACGTGAAATCCTCTGCCATCCAGGAGGCCCTTAAAGATTTAGGAGCCGAGGACATTCTTATAAGATGGATTCTTGTAATGCTGAGTACAAGAGAGATCCACGCCACACTGGCGAACAGTACTATCGTCAGGTATGTTAGCAGAGGAACGTCCCAAGGGGGGGTTATCTCACCGCTGCTATGGATTCTGGTAATGAACCCGCTGCTAGAACAGCTCGAAAAAGCGGGAGTCAAAGCCGTAGCTTACGCCGATGACCTAGTTATACTGGTCTCCGGTCTTTGCACATCAACGTTAAGCTCCGTTACGGAAAGAGCCCTCCGCACGATCATCGCATGGGCTACTCCAAGAGGGCTAGGAGTGAACCCTTCCAAAACAGAGCTAGTGCTATTCACAAATAAGTATAAACCTCAGCCATTTAAGCCACCGAGGCTCCACGGACGGGAGCTACACCTTTCGAGACAAGCGAAATACCTAGGCATAATTCTCGACTCCAAACTGAATTGGAGCGAAAACATAGAACAGAGGATTAAGAAGGCGAATATCGCCTACTACTCCTGCTGCAGAACTTTCGGAAAGAAATGGGGACTAAAGCCCAAACTTACACTATGGTTGTATACCGCTATCATCAGGCCAATCCTGGCATATGGATCGCTGGTCTGGTGGACGGCTTCAAGTAAGAAGTCTCACTCCTTACGTCTAGGGAGGGTACAACGCACGGCGTGTGTGGGGGCCACAGGAGCTCTGAGGACTTGTCCAACAGAAGCCCTAAATGCCATCCTGAATATCCTCCCCATAGACCTATATATAAAATTCGTATCAACCATCGCTGCCCTGCGACTAAGAGAATCCGGCAGCTGGAATCCCGGACATTATGGTCACGGGAGCGGCCTTGATCTGACTCTAAGCTCGCCGGAAAATGGCAGCACGGACTACCTCGTGAAAACTACCGACTTCGACAGGCGATTCGAGGCCGAAATTCCTTCTAGATCCGCATGGAAAAGGCGGGCGGAACTCTTTACCGAAGACTGCGACGCCATTGTATACACCGATGGGTCCAAGATGGATATCGGAGTAGGAGCAGGCGTCTACTCGCAAAGACCACCCATAGAAATCTCCCTGAAGCTCCCAGACTATGCCAGTGTATTCCAAGCAGAAATATCAGGCATAAGGGAAGCGTGTAGGAAATTAGCAGAAGTACGAACTAACGGCGAGAGGATAAGCATAGCCACCGACAGCCAGGCAGCTATCCTCTCCCTGCTGGCCTCAACCACTTACTCCAAGGCGGTGCAAGGGTGCCGCATGGACCTCAACAACCTCTGCCGTCAAGCGGAGGTAAAGCTACTCTGGGTCCCAGGACACAGGGGCATCCACGGTAACGAAAAGGCGGATGAGCTCGCCAGGCGAGGAGCTGTCATGTTGCCGGACAACGCAATTCCGATCAACAAACCACTCAACACTCTAAAAGGAGAATTATACCGCGTTTTCTGCGATAAAGCCAACGTCAGATGGAGAGACCTTCCATCATGCCGCATTTCCAGGACGTCCTGGCCTACATACGACAAGGCCAAGACGAAATGGCTAATCAACAGGAGCCGAGCAGACATAGCCAGGCTCGTCGGGGTGATCACCGGACACTGGACGATTGGCGAGCACGCAGAACGTCTAGGCCTGCCCTACAACGCTTCCTGTCGCAGCTGTGGAGACACCTCCCAGAAAGAGACGGTTTCCCACCTGCTATGCGAATGCCCGGCTCTCATGCGAGCCAGACTCACGACCTGGGGCAAGATCAGCCTCAACGGACTGGAGGAAGTCGCCAGATCCCATCCCAGGCACTTGTGGGCACTACTTGTTGCCCGGCATCGAGTTCTTTGCCGGGCGCCACCTCCTACCTACCTACCTACGCATATTCGTTTACATTGTTAGTGCAAAATAACAGAAGCAAAGTCGATCATCCGCTCCGAGAAAAAAATTACACACTGACTCACAAAGTCATCATGCATATGTAGATCCGAATAATGAGAGAAAGACACAAAGCAAAAATTGAGAAACTGAAATTGCTTGCTCTCTGCGTGTTGATTCATTTCGCACTCATTGCAAAGAGTATAAATAGTAAAGAGATATTATGACTCAAAATTTTTGACTAACGGCAGATTTTCATGTGCCATTATTAGAATGCAGTCGAGAGCGCTGCTACGGCGAAAAGCAGCAGAGAAATTCGTGGTGAACTTCTTTTTACTTGGTAAATGATTATGCGTAAGAAGAGTTGATCGATGCAGCAATCGTATGCTAGATGAGGAGTGAGAGAAATAATTGATGAATTCCAATAACAATTCAGTTGCTTACGTCTGTCGGTCTTTTGATTTACTTCGCTCTCTTGCCTTTGTTTACCATCCTTTGTGTTATTTGCTTCTCATTGCCATTGCGTTGTTGTTGTATAAATACAAATCGGGTTCGCTGGTTTTCGTTCATAAATGATTATGCGTAAGAAGAGTTGAGCGATGGAATCTTGTATGTCAAAGGAGTTGAAAACGAAACGATCGAATTGTTGGTAACAGCAGGGGTTGAGGGAACAGGGGAATTAGACTTCTTTTTGGTTTCTTTACAATAAAAAATCAAGTGCTTACGTCTGTCGGTCTATCAAGCTTGGATTTTTTTTCGCTTTATTATTTTTCGTTTATTAAAGGAATTTGGTTTTTTGCAACGTTTTGCCGGCATAATATTATTAGGTTTATTATTAAATTAGGTTATTGTTTATTGTTATTTTATATGTATAAAATTATAATATAATTGTTGTACCAATATGTGTTATTGGTAATTCGATACACTGAGCTCAATGCAGGGTTGATTTCGTTTTATTGCCAGTCCATAGGCAATGCTTCCTTAATAGAACTAAAATCATAAATTTTAAAAATTTTAGTCTTTAATTTAATTTTAATAATGGTTTTGGACACTACAATAACATGGTAAATTTATAGACGGTCAGACAGAAGCACTTCAGTTGTTACTACAAAATAACAAGTACAAAGTCGATCTTCCGATTCGTTCGTACTCATAAAAAATCGAATTCGTACATAATATAAATATTTTCTCTGAAATATTTCCATTCTTTCATTTTTTATTTTTGCTTCCATTAACTTTTTATTTTTACTCGTATAAGTTATTAAATATACAGATATGCCGACTAAAGTCTTCTTCTTCTTAAATCTTCTGCCTATACAAATTCTTCAACAGCACGCTATGCTCACAACGTAGATCGTGCCAGCGCTTCACAAAGGTTGGACATCGAAGAAGAAGCAGAATAAAGCTACGAAAAGCAAAATTTCTTTCAAAAACCTTAAAATGCAAAATTTAAAACAAATCCAGACGAATCGCACCGTTCTTCTCATCGCCCGCTGTACTCCACAAATTGATCGTTTCTTTCTTTCACACTTTACTAAGCATGCGAGTGATGGATCGATCTCTTCTTACGCATATTCGCTTGAATTGTTAGTGCAAAATAACAGAAGCAAAGTGGATCTTCCGCTCCCTTCATACTCATTAAAAAGATCTTACGTACCCTTCACTCATTAGGAGATCATTCAATTTTGCTTTGTTACGAGCGCTGAGAAGACCGCTGAGTTGGGCTTTATAACAACAACTACAAGGGATTCAGGGCATACAGAAGCATTTTGTTGTTGTACACTTTTTTGTTTCTTTTCTACTAGAACAAAAACAAAGTTGAAGTGCTTCCGTGCTTTCCTCCGAAAGCGAAGCAAAAGTTACCAACAATTTATCAATCATAATATGGTGAAAATTATGTTTTAGTGTACATATTGGACCACATTCACCATGCTGCGCTGCCTTTCGATAGCGGCAGAGTGGTGTGTATTCATGCTAATAATGGCACATCTAATCTTGTTCTTCTTTGAGTCATAATATCTCTTTACTATTTATACTCTTTGCTCATTGCGCTTCTTCGCTTCCCTTGCGGACCGACCGCTTCTATGTCGCCGTTGAGTACATTTGGCTGATTCGGCCTCTTGTTATTCTTTCTCTATGGTTTAACCATATGGTTTCTCTATGGTTTAACCATATGACTCAAAGAAGAACAAGATTAGATGTGCCATTATTAGCATGAATACACACCACTCTGCCGCTATCGAAAGGCAGCGCAGCATGGTGAATGTGGTCCAATATGTACACTAAAACATAATTTTCACCATATTATGATTGATAAATTGTTGGTAACTTTTGCTTCGCTTTCGGAGGAAAGCACGGAAGCACTTCAACTTTGTTTTTGTTCTAGTAGAAAAGAAACAAAAAAGTGTACAACAACAAAATGCTTCTGTATGCCCTGAATCCCTTGTAGTTATGGTTAAACCATAGAGAAAGAATAACAAGAGGCCGAATCAGTCAAATTTACTCGTTCGGCTACATGGAAGCGGGCGGTCCGCAAGGGAAACGAAGAAGTGCAATGAGTGCGAAATGAATCAAAAAGCAGAGAGCACGCAATTTCAATTTCTTAATTTTTGCTTTGTGTCTTTCGGACACATATTACATTATACGAGTAAAAATAAAAGTTAATGGAAGCAAAAATAAAAAATGAAAGAATGGAAATATTTCAGAGAAAATATTTATATTTTGTAGCAATTCGATTTGTTATGAGTATGAAGGAATCGGAAGATCGACTTTGTGTTTATTATTTTGTACTAAAACTGAAGTGCTGCTGTCTGACCGTCTATGTATTTTCCTTGTTATTGTAGTGTCCAAAACTATTATTAAAATTAAATTAAAGACTAAAATTTTTAATATTTATGATTTTAGTTCTATTCTTTCTTTCTAATTCTTTGCCTTTTTTAAAATTTTCTAATATGATTTCTAAAGGTGGGAACGAACGAATTTTGAGAGCATCAGTGCAAACACGCAAACAAAGACAAGAGAGCGAAGCATTCAGTAATGTATCAACGATTCAGTAGTGGATAGGAAACAAATGCTCAGAGAAGCAATGGAAACACATTAGCATTGGCAATAGCAAAAGAGGAGAGCGCGAAACACCCAGCAATGAGTGAAAAATCGATCCAGTACTGGATCGACCATGGAAAATATTTTTGTTCAAGATTCGACCTCTTATTATTCCTTCTCTATGGTTAAAGAAATTCGATTCGTGGCCACAGACTTATTTTACATGTATGTACATTAGGGTTCTTCTAAGCTATACCTGTGAAAAGTTTTATCGTGACATAATGGACCCCACACGCCAGAATTGTTCCTTTAGGTGAGAAAAAAAATTGTGTAAAGTTTGAGCTCGATCAAATAAAAGAATCACGTGCCCCTTTTGAATTGAACATTTTGAAATTCACCTCATCTATGGCATATGGCACATCGTTGGACTTGTCTTTTTTTCTGAATAGGAATATGCAAAAATTATACTGGTGTGAAGTTAGCAGACGGCAAATTGGTTTGTTTACAAAGTTAACAGAGATCTGTTAATAACAGCGACGAATATGTTAACAACAGACATTTAACACAGAAATTTAACAGGAAATTCCGTTTAACAGCGACTTAACAGGAATTTTACAGAAATATAGATATCGGTTAACAGATGGCGCTTATAATTAACAGAATTACCTGAACACTTTTATCCAATTGTACAACCCAATAATTATAATTACACACACAGCTGTACCTTTTCTATGTATTTTATCTTTATTTTAAAGACAAGATTTTATCAGAAATACAACAATTTTTTAAATAAAACATGTGTTTATTTAAAATAGATTCTAATATTTTAAACAAAATCCAATATATTATTTACCGCTATTTACAACTATTTCTGCTGTTTCAAAAATATTTAACGATACGTACGTATGGACATTTAAGAATACGTACTCTGAATAAAAAAGTTCAAAATAAATGACTCATGCAATACCTTCCATACTATTCCATTCCACTACTATTTCCATTCAGTTGTAACCTATAAGTTTAATAAATCATGATAAATTACAAATTATAAAATTTAATTGATAAATTATCATCAATACATGTCTCACCAAAAAGCGAAAGAAGGAGGATAGAAATAGAAAGCGTAATGACATCCAAATTTATTCTGGAAACTTTTACAACAAACTTTAAAAAACCTTTCCTATCGTACAGATTTTAACAATTCCACATATACAAAAGTATTGTATTGTATTGTACAAAAGTGACAATATAACCTCCATAAAAAATCCAAATACAAATGATGCGTGATACCACCTTTTTCTTGTTGTTCTATGGACTATTGCGACCCTACTGGAACAAAGCCGGTCCAAATCGGTTCCTACAATTTTTTGCAATCTGGCCCAGAAGTTTACTCTATTTGTAATGTAAACGAAAGTGACAATGTTAACGTCATAAAATATCCAAATACAAATGATGCGTGATGCCGATATACCCTACAATAAAAATTTGGACAAAAGTGGGTGTTGGGCCACGCCTACTAATAGAAATAATTAGTACCTGTACTTGAAGAATAAAATAATAATTCTGGGTGTAAAGTATAAAACTATTTATAACATTAGATTTTATCAAATTATGTACGAGTATACGAAATATTGGTATAAATTTTATACAATTTCTTTCTATAGAGCTTATTTATTTTAAAAAGGTTTATTTTAAACTAATTTTCCTATTAAGTTAATGGTTTATACCGAAGCAATATTAAATTTTTTAAATATTTCGTTATATGGAAAAGTAATACAAGAGTTGTATAACTTTAATATAATCCAATACAATTTTGAGTTAGAATGAGAAGATTTTATCAAAGATTTATTTTATCTATTTGAGATATAAATAGATCACAACTACTGTTAAAAATAATATTCTAACGTGGAAATTTTCGTTGGTTGATTCAAAAGTTTTAAGTAGTTGGAGTTCATACAATATAGATACTCTTTATAGATTATTAAATTGAGGTTCGTTCAGTTTTGTTGTTATTTATTGTTCAATTTTGTCGTTGTTTTTGCTGTAGTTGTTGTTAAAAATTTTTATTTAATTTAGATCTGTAACTATACGAGATACCTTTATGTTATGTATATCGTTGGAAAGGTATTCAAAATATTTTTTATTTATTAAAATGTAAACTGAAGCTACATAATTCTCTCAAACATAAGAAGATAGATTCCCTTAGTTTTCTAGGCGTATTTTTTTCAAGTACAGGGTTTTTGGAGAAAACTAGTTTTAAAGCTAACAATCACTTAAGTATGTAAACACTTTTTGAATTCTATATTACTACTCTTTTTCAATTATACTACTCTGCTATTTTAAATAATGACGGCGTAAATTCTTAGACATAACCCAAAATTGAAAAATCGGGCGATTTTTAATTTTATTGGAACGAGTTTCCAATTTTGCAATTAATGCAAAATTTCTTCAGGTATTTCCCCATCTTGTTCACAGTTGAACAACATACTTAACTTACAATTGTAATTACTGGTTAGTAATTACAGAATTAAATCATAAATTTAGACTACTGTTATACACAATGATATGGACAACGGTAATCGACGACATAATTTCAATTTTCTAACATCAACATAGTTATAAAAGTAGTGGGGAAACAATTGAAACACAATAGCAGCAGTAGAATTTTAAAAAAATACTATTTTACTTATGTGATTGTGAACTTTAAAAAGCGTTTTCTCCTAAAATGTTGCTAAGAGACTCTATTTTCTTATGTTTAAAATAATTATGTAGGTTAATTATACAGTTTACTTAGAAAAAAATTAATGAATAGAATAAATAACACTAAAAACTTTTAATTTCATTTTTCTCCAAAAGTACATTATTTTCTATAAAATATTGGTCAGCAACATTGACAACGAAGTCGACGTGAGGGAGAAAAAAGGTTACATTGCAACAATAAACGACGACCATTTTATAAAGAAGCAGTGCCGTAGCGTGGGAGGTAAGGAGGGGCCATTACCCCGGGCGGCAGAGCTATCAGGGCCGGCAGAGCTATCAGAGCCGGCAGAGCTATCGGGGTTGGCCGAGAAGTTGTGTGTGCGGGGCGGAATATTTCTAAACGGCCCCGGGTGGCAGAAATTCACGCTACGCCACTGAAAAGAAGTAGTAGAAAAGTCAAAAACCACGCCAGTTAAAAATTATTATCCTTTTTCTTTTTGTTTATCACATAAATGTGTTCTTTTTGTTTATCACATTTATTTTTACATTTTTTAGACCACACACTGACGAAAACACACAACCATAACGACGAGCTAACATATCTATAGAATTCCTATAGAAATTATGTAAACAACAAAATAAGAAGAGCATTCATGTCGTTTAAAAAGAGCCCATATATTTTGACAGCTATGAGTCGAATTGTCGTTATCGTTATGGTTGTGTGTTACAGCAATAAAAGTCTTTAGTCAAATTATACTTATACATAAATTCTGTATGATGTGTCGTTAAGATTCTGTTATTTTCGAGAAATTTTACTCCTTAGGGTGTGTGCCAATTGGTTACTTTTTCCTCGATTTGGAAAATTTTGACATAAGAAACTGAAATTTTGACGTGAGTGAGGTGAATTCAAACTTCAAAATTTTACGTAGCCCTGAGGGCTAGGTAAATTTTTGACAACCGTTGAATATTATCTTCAACGTCGAATATTTAAAATTATTTAAAAATGGAAAAGAAAATTAGGAAAACTTATATTACATGTAAGTATAAAATAAAATATGCTGCATAAAGTTTAACTGAATGTTAAAATGTTCTTATTTCGATTATATTAGGGAGTAACAGCGACCGTATGGCATTATTAACAAGAAGAATAGAGCTGGACAAACTCTTTAGTTCAAAAAATGCCAACAGCAACGATGGTTGGAGGTAAGCAAATTTAATATGCTCACGTTTATGCATTTTGATATGCAATTTTTTTCAGAAAAGTGGCGGGCTCCCTCCAAGAAACACTTTTGGATCCCAGCAAAGACCACACCAGCTGCAAAAATCAGTGGAACTCTTTAATAAAAAAATATAAAGAACTTAGCCGTATCAGGACGGGTGAAGGTACGGCAGATGAGTTGTCTGTGGAGGATGCGGAAGATTGGCCTTTTTTCGAAATTATAAAGACGTATGCAGGTAGAAAGGACAATTTCAACCCTCCATTCCTCCTAGACTCAAGCCAGGGGGTGTTAAGGCCCCAATGTGAAAGTCGCTCCACAACACCGTCCACCACACCAAGAAGTGAATCGCCCCATCCATCCCCAAGACCCTCATCGTCCCATCGCTCTCACAGCCGTTTGGATAGGCTAGAGCGTCTTATCACAAAAAGTGAAAAAAGAACAAGGAAGCAAATGTCTTCATTGCTTTCAGTTTTCGGACAAATGGTGCAATCAGACTATCCGCATATTGACACAACATCACTGTTGATAGAGTCATCCGATTCCGACTAATGAATGTTCCGACCAGTTAAATCAAATTTGTTTTTATTTATTGAAAATAATAATAGTTAATAAATTAAATTATTTTTATAACAAAATTGTTTTTTCTTTAGTAGTTCGCATAGCAGTATAAGATTGCAAGAAGGGGACATTGTTTTGTTCTTATTTGCATAAATTCTCCCAGTTGCTGGATTCGTGATTTTCAAATTACCGCTCAGAAAGAGTCAAATGTTTAAATAATTTTATAAAATACCATATTATACATATACTATATACTAGACTGCAAGAATTCGTTAAACATGGCATTTCTTTGTAATATTCCTTCTTCGGAGTCAGATAGTGTTGATTCGGTTGGATCTGCATGTGAGAGAAGCTCAACTGATACATCGTATGGATCGAAGTCATCATGTAATATGCAAACATTGTGTAAAATGAATGCAGCGAAAACAGTCTTGATGCAATTTTTTACGCTGAGTTCAAGGTCTCTGTTGAATATATTCCTCCATCTTGATTTAAGCATTCCGAATGCACATTCCACAGCAATTCTTGCTTGACTATGAGCCGCATTAAATCTCATTTGCGAAGACGTTAAAGGTTCCTTAAAAGGAGTAATAATTGCTACTGGCTCTGTTTGGCAAGGGTATCCTTTATCGCCTAACAAAAAATATCCCCTCGGAGGATAAGTGCCTGCGTTGAATATTGGGCTGTTAAGGAACACACGTGTATCGTGAACTGATCCAGGATAACCCACAAATACATCTGTGAACTTATAATTGCTGTCAACAACTGCTTGAGCTTGTATGGAATAGAATTTTTTGTGATTTATATATTCGTCATGCTTATTGACTGGGCATTGAATTCGAATATGTGTGCCATCAATTGCGCCAATAACATTTCTAAAAGCCATTGATTTAGCTTTCCTACAAAATTTTATACCAGTTCTTTCATAATCCTCAGCAGATCCATGGTTTATGATGTGGCGCATTTCAAGAAATACATCTAAAAGCTTGTGAATGATATTTTTCACCGTAAAGCGGCTTAATCCCATGAATTCTCCAGCAACTCTGTAGCTGCATCCACAGGCCATCCAATATAAAAAGCACATCACTTCATATTCCGTTGACCATCCATGTCGTTTTAGAGGAACGAAATCCGATATTTTTCGGAAAGAATTGTAGCATACCCTTAAATGCTTGCGAGTCGCTCTATCTTCTCCATTCATTATAGAATTTATTGTATCGGAATATACTTTTGGTTTAAGATACACGAGACCCTACGAAAAATTAAAAGAATTCAAAAAATTAATTGTTGCCCTTGTTGCATTTCCTTGAAACACTAACATGTCTGGTCTCTTTCTCGCATATTAGCATTAGCATCATTCTGTTAATTTTTTTAAGATGTTGTGCTTTTAATAAAATAGCTAATAAGGGTGTGTGCCAATTGGTTACTTTTTACTAGTGGTAAGTAATGTTGAAATAAATTTACTTTGGTGAGTAAAAATTTGCTGTGCCAATTCATGGATGAAATTTTGACAAAACAAAAATTTTGAGTTTCAAGATTGTCTGTAAAATTAAACAAAGAATTATGCATAGAATATCAAAAAAGGATTTTCCTTGTTTACTAGCTATTATATTAAAAGCACAACATCTTATAATAATAATAATAAAAGTTTTCCTAATTTTCTTTTCCATTTTTCAATAATTTTGAAATACTCGACGTTGAAGAGAATATTCAACGGTTGTCAAAAATTTACCTAGCCCTCAGGGCTACATAAAATTTTGACGTTTGAATTCACCTCATTCACTTCAAAATTTCAGTTTCTTATGTCAAAATTTTCCAAATCGAGGAAAAAGTAACCAATTGGCACACACCCTAACAAAGGAAAATACTTTTTTGATATTCTATGCATAATTATTTGTTTAATTTTGCAGACAATCTTGAAACTCAAAATTTTGTTTCTGTCAAAATTTCATCCATGAATTGGCACAGCAAATATAACAAAATTTTACTCACCAGAGTAAATTTATTTCAACATTACTTACCACTAGTAAAAAGTAACCAATTGGCACACACCCTTAGATGGAAATCAATTTGGGAAGTTGAAAACTTACGCCATAACGCCATAACATAACAATCGCGCGATTTTTCGTAAAATTTTTTCACTTTGCTTTGTATTCACCTCATTGCAATGTTAAAAATGTAATTTCTCCTACACCAATCATGGTCAAATAAATTTATGTAGAAAGCTAATAACCTGTTCTTTTTTAGGATTTATATAATCATATGTGTTGATTACATATTTTACTTAGAAAAAAATTATTGAATTCACAAACAAAGTACTAAAAATTTTAAATTGTGTTTTTCTCGAGAACTGTAAGGTTTTCGGTAAAATATCATATTACATAAACTGAAGATACGCTAAGTACCTTTAGAACGGAACCCATAGCAACCGGATATCTGCTATAGTTTAGGAGATATGGGCAGTTAAATTTCAAATTTTTAAGTTCGCGTTCATTTGCTCTTCCGTATCCACCAAGCTCGCGGTCAGAACGCGCTCAGTTCGCGTGCCTTGGTGGATGCGCACTTATTTAGATAAAAGCACACAGTAACTCCGATTGGTTAATAATTTTTGCATATTCCTATTCAGAAAAAAAAGACAAATCCAACGATGTGCCATATGCCATTGTTAAGGTGAATTTCAAACTTTTTAAAATTTTCAACATTTTCAAAATTTTCAATTCTAAAGGGGCATGTCTTTCGATGCCCCGATCCTTTTATCTGATCGAGCTCAAAATTTGCACAAATTTTTTTCTCATCTAAAGGAACGATTCTGGCGTGTGGGGTGCATTTTATACGTTGGTAAAAAAATAAGAAGCACCCTAGTATGCATGGAATCAAATCAACATCTACATACATACGATATGGAAAATTACGAAAATAATTTTCAAACATGAACATAAGCAATCCTTTCTATGAGTACAATATGTGACCACTACACTTTTAGCCAAGAAAATTTTCAGAGATTTTCAGAAAAAGGCTCATCTTATTCCTTTTGGCACATAAATTTATAAAAAAAAAATTTTATTTTGTCTATATCCTCCTAACCAACTCATATAATTTCCTCGACAGAAAGGATTGATCGGATTTCCTAGAAGAGCCATCGCTTGGGTTTGATGCAAATATTTTTCTAAAATTATGTTCTTTCATATACCCTCAGTGCTCCTAATGAGACTTGCCATCAGATGCATCAACGCCTCCTGACCACACCTAACATCCACTTTGTTTTGATTTTACGTTTTTCCAAGAAAAACACGCTCTTTAGTAAAATGTTAACATAAGAGAACATATTTTCATTTTGAGTTTCCTCAGGCACTATTATCAAAAATTTTGGACAAATTTTAACTTTCCAGATTTTGGGTCATTGTCGGCAAGTGTTGCTAAGTGGCGTAACGGCGTCTGAAAAATCTGGAAAATTTAGAATGGAATCTGGATTTTCTCCAGGACTACATTAGATAGGGTAGAGTGCTCATTTTTATACTCAAAGTTCCGGAGAAATGTCCTCTTTGAGATAGCATAGGTGCCGTTCCGTCAGAAATATATAACTAAGCCAGTAACGGCGGCTGAACTTAGTGTAAATTTCACTGGGGGATTTCTGGGAATAAGCGTAACTTCTACGCAATTCGTTTTATTATGTAATATTTGCTATAATTGTGCACTTCAAAATGATATATGGTTTAGGGATGTCCGTGCGCTACAATTCCGAGCACCAGCGCTTTATCTCCAGAGGGCCTAATTACCAATATCTCAAAAACTAAACGAGACTAGTTTACTAGACTAGATACCAACTAGTTTACTGATTTTGGTATCAAAAACTTGCTAAAAATACAGTGCTGAGGATAGGCAGGGTGTCGTTCCCTCAGAAATATGTATATAAATAATTCAGCAACGGCGATTTTGTGTTGGATTCCACAAATCCTCTGGTACATTATTCCAAATATCTTCGATTACAGAATCATGTCATGTAGGGGGGACATGTAGTATTTACAACTTATCAGGGGAGACAGACCATAATTTTTCCTTCAAAAACTCATAACACGTTTTTTTATTGGAATTTTCGTTTACTTTTAATAATTTTTTGGAAAAATCATCATATTTATGTTCCACTCAGCAACGATAATATATAAACCACCCTAAATCGTTGCTAAATGGTGGGTGATACACGGCTCATCATTGTGCGTGTCTAAAAAAAGCTTTTAAGTTGCTCACTGCTACACGACAAAATATTATGCAAGACTCAAATTCGTCTACGTGCAAGCGGTTGGGAGTGTGTTTGTAAGTGCTTTCATTTCAACGAAAGCACTGTACGGAGTGATTGATGTGACGTGTAGGTAGCAGCAGCAATGTTGTCGTTGACGCACCGTCTGTTATGCCTGAATTTATGGAATCTACCATTTATGAGTTCGCATTCTTCGAACCTTTTTAATAGTATTTTAAATTATTTCCTGTAATGACCTTCAACTTTTTTTTACATTTTCGCCAGCCTCCTTTTTTACAGGAATTTCCAAGTTGTAAAAATGAACAACGGCGAAAGAGTTAGGATATATAAAAAATAGAAAGAGAGCAAGTGCATGGCGACCTTTTTTGTATTTTGTTTTTTATTTATAATTCTAAAAAACGTTTCATCCTTTCTTCTATATTTCCAAGAAAATTCGTTGGTTTATGGGTAAATATTTTAGGTCAGTTTTTTTTTTTAAATAGGAGTACAGGCTATTTTTACATTTCAAAAATAAATTGCTAGAGCTACAATGGATAATAAAAGAAAACAATAACAATAACAGTAAATTTCTAAGAAAACCCTAAAAAAAAACCAATTAATTTATTTATTACAATTAGTTTGACAAACAGTAAAAAAAGCCGACGGCTTTTAAATAAATTTTTTCTTGCTACCTGCATGCATGTTCGCTTCCGCGAAGCCCTTGCTGCGGCTGCTGTGCATAGTAAAACAGAAACAAAAGCACAAGAGAGCACAACAAACATGTGTTTGTTTGATGATCGTGAAACAGCCAAAATTTTTGAATCAAATTATTATCTGCGTTTAGATCGTAAGTTGTTCCACTTATTGAAATCAACCAATCAGTGTGAGTAATGCGCTCATACTGATGAGCCGTGTATTTACCCACCAATGCACGCACGTAAACATTGCATGACATAAAAAGAGTTATATGGTCCAGAAAAACATCAATATGTTTCCTTCTGCTTTTATGGGTTGCGCAGCCTCACAAGAAAAGCTGAGAATCGCGTAGTACACGTCCTCGAAACTGAAGAAATTATTTAATGTTGCATAAAATTAAAAGAGGGTCATGTAGTATTATTTTTATATCTTTTAGTAGTTTCCTGTGACTTTTCAATAGGAACACACTAAATAAAAATAATAAAATTTTAGGTTGCAAAAATTTAAGTTGCAAAGTTGTATGGTGCTGGTAACTCTTATTTCGTTGCTTGTTATGCCGTGTTTACACGTGGGACACCATTTGTTGTTGTTTTCACAGCCAAATGGCAGGATGAACTATGTATTGTGTGCAAATGAACGTGTCCCCTGGGGAAATTAGGCCCATATTACATTGCAAACAGTTGTTCGATCAAACAGTCCAAAGAAATGAACTATTTTACTCTCCCGTCAAATCTGTTTGCTTGCTATGTTACATTGCAAACACAACAGCCAAACACTTCCCGTAGTATATATACATAGTTGGAGTTGCTTTGTGCACTTATTTTCACGCAATCGTTTTTCCGACATAAGTGCAGCTTTTACACTCCAAAACATGCATACTTCTTTATTACACCACACAACAACTCTGTTCTGTTTGTAGTTTGCACTAATCGCCCGCAAACAGAGTATTTGCTGTGCCAACAGTTAATCCGTTTTCATTCTCTCACGGATGAACTGAGAGTTGACAGTTTTGTACAGAAAACAAAAACAATGTGACTGTTTGATCGAACAACTGTTTGCAATGTAATATGGGCTTAGATGTCCCTCGAAATTTCTGGGGACACCAGAAAACAGAGTTGCGTTTTAGTGAACAAATATTTATAGACTGAAATCAGGTATGTATTGTCATCAAATTTAAAAGCAAATGTATACAAATTTAGCAAGATGGAATAGCAATTTCTCAAATTTTATTGTTTTTTCTGTTGTTATTGTTGGTTTTAATGCTAACTCCAACAACAACAACACCTTTTGTCGCTCTCGTCTGGTTTCCGAGTTATAGCACCTTGAAGTTTAAAGATTTACGAGCAAAATCTCCTAAGCGCTTTTCAACAAAATGTTGCTTACATAAATGAAAGACAGTTGAAATTCCTTTCTAATGACAGGAATTCCTTTCTAATGAGCTCTTCAGCCACTCGTATATTTTTTTGCTAAATTGACTTGAAATATAATATCAACGCCAACTACTGCAAAACTATTCATGGTTTCAGCGAATCAATTAATATCTATTATTAATATTGCTATTAATATTGCTAAATTGACTTGAAATACAACATCAACGCCAACTACTGCAAAACTATTCATGGTTTCAACGAATCAATTAATATCTATTATTATGTTTATTTTAAATTATTATTGCTTAAAATACATAAATAGGAGTAGTTAAGGTTGGGTTAAATTTTATTTTGTAACAATTATGTATAGTTCATAGAGATTTTATTATTCCTTTTTCACGGCGGTGCCACGAAGTAAAGTGTAGTAAAACGGTTTGTAACATTTTATAGTCAAAAACTATTATAAATTCTTAAATAGTAGCCAAAGCTATACAAATGGTAGCAAAAAGTATTAAAACATCATGCAATAAAATCATCCATGTCATCCACGACGATCAACAATCCAATCTGTCCACCATGTAAACGCTGTCGGGGACACGGCCGATGAATAGTTCCAAACGTGCGACACGTGTCCCCCGTGTAAACACGGCATTAGGCCCATATTACATTGCAAACAGTTGTTTGATCGAACAGTCATATTGTTTTTGTTTTCTGTATAAAGCTGTCAACTCTGAGTTCATCAGTGAGAGAATGGAAACCGATGAACTGTTGGCATAGCAAATACTCTGTTTGCTGGCAACGAGTACAAACTACAAACAGAACAGAGTTGTTGTGTGGTGTAATAAAAAAGTATGCATGTTTAGGAGTGAAAAAGGTGCACTTATATCGGAAAAAGGAGGATTGCGTTAAAATAATTGCACAAAGCAGCTCTAATTATGTATATATACTACGGAAAGTGTTTGACTGTTTGTGTTTACAATGTAACATACGAGGGCGGATTGATATTGAAGCTACCTAGCGCTAGATGGCAGCACAAACACAAAAACTTTTTTTTAGAAATAGCGATCTCTCAAACGTCAGCTGTTAAAATTTCAGCCAAATTCATCGATGAGTTTATTTGTTGTAGTCGTTTGAAGTAAGCAACTTTTGTGTTTCTTGAAAAATGGAACACTGAAACACTATTATTTGAAAGGGAAAACGGCGAAAGAGACAAAAGAAAAGTTGAATAAATATTATGGGGCTAATACTCCGTCAGATTACACAGTCAAATATTGGTTTCGTGAGTTTCGTGGTGGCCGCAACTTCACTACCAATCAAGTCCGCTGCGGCAGACCCTCCGATGCGATTACAGAGGACAATGTCAAAAAAATACATGAAATGGTGTTGGCTGACCGGAAAGTGAAGGTGCGCGAGTATTACTGTGCATTATTGGAGCGATTGAAGGCCGAAATCGCCTCACAAAACGGCCTCACATGAAGCGAAAAAAATTTTGTTTTTGCAAGACAATGCATCGGCACACAAGAGCATCGCAACCACGGCTAATTGCTGTCGCATCCACCGTATTCGCCCGATTTGACTCCCTCGGAATATTATCTCTTCCCAAACCTCAAAAGATCATCATCAATAAAAAATTCAGCTCACGCGACGCCACGGAGGAGTATTTTGCAGACCTTCCGGAAAATTACTTTTCGGACGGGATCAAGAAGTTGGAAAATCGCTGGAATAAGTGTATTGAGCTAAAAGGAGACTATGTTGAGAAATAAATGGTTTTTGAAAAAAAAAATATGTTTTTTTCCTACTTAGGTAGCTTCAATATCAATCCGCCCTCGTAGCAAGCAAACCGATTTGACGGGAGAGTAAAATAGTTCATTTCCTTGGACTGTTTTGTTCAAACAACTGTTTGCAATGTAATATGGGCCTTACGGAAAGTACAATCCGGACCGCATATTCGTATTCAAGCTTTGCAAGACGAGAGAGTACGAACTTGGCGAAACCGTGAACGTAGTTTCTCTCTTTTCGTCAGTAGCATGCATATGTATTGCATGGTTAGGCCTTAACTCGGAGTTAACTCTACATGGAAACTTAGTATATAGCTGAGCACTCACACACGCTTGGCTAACTCCGCTAGTAAATTAGTCGAGCTCTGCTTTTTGAACTTGACTAATGCCCTGTTTACATGGGGGACACGTGTCGCACGTTTGGAACTATTCATCGACCGGCTCCCCACACGTTTACACGGGCGTCAGATTGGATTGTGGATCGCCGTGACATGGATGATTTTATTGCATGATTTTTTAATACTTTTTGCTACCATTTGTATAGCTTTAGCTACTATTTAAGAATTTATACTAGTTTTTGACTATAAAATATTGCAAACCGTTTTATTACACTTTACTTCGTGATATCGCCATGATTGTAAGCGAAAAAGTAAAGCAACGTTTAGAGGAAATACAAATAATAAATTCTCTATAAACTATACATAATTGTTACAAACTAAAATTTAACCTAACCTTACCCACTCCTATTTATGTATTTTAATCAATAATAATTTAAAATAAACTATATAATTGATATTAATTGATTCACTGAAACCATGAATAGTTTTGCAGTAGTTGGCGTTGATGTTATATTTCATGTCAATTTAGCAAAAAATATACTCAAAATACAAAGGTTAGGTTAGGTTGAAAGGGCGTGTGGCCGCAAAGCGGCCACTTCCACCGAGGCCTTAAGGCCCATTGTGAGTGCCCTCGTTTTGGTTCTGTGGGAACCTCACTGTTCCGGACGGCTACTCAGGCCGAGCCCCCTCGAGTGGGTGGGGCAATGGCTGGGTGTAGGCCGATCTGGTACTCTTGATTAGCTTTATGAGACTAGTCACCGGGCGTTCTGCCAACTCTGTCAGCCTCTCGAGGTACTCCGCCCCCACACTGCAGAGGCGGCGGTATGCGAGGGCTGGGCATTTGCAGAGCAGGTGGTGAATAGTCTCCTCCTCGTCCGCGTCGTCACAACATCTACAGTGATCCACTCTGGTGCCTGGTTTCCACCTGGTCACCATAGCCCTGTGATCACTCGTGCTATTACTCTAAGTTGGTCTCTGGGCATTGAGAGTATCGTCTTAGAGTTCTTTCGGTTGAGCTCTGGCCATAGTGAACGGCTGGTAACACAGTCTGACCTGGTCTTCCAGGTGTTGTTGGTTATGTTTGTCACTATGGTGTCAATTGAATTCATCTGGTTGGAGATAGGTGTCTTGACAGAGGAGTCCGCCTCCTCAGCCCCCAGTGAGGAACCCGTTCTAGCCAGGAGATCTGCTCGCTCATTGCCTTCGATATCCGAGTGGCCTGGGACCCAGCAGATCCTGACGATGTGGGCTCTCATTAGGTCCCGCAGTTTACCTCTGCATTTCAAGACAATCTCTGACTTAACCTGCGTCGAGCCTAATGCTTTTATGGCAGCCTGGCTGTCTATGAAGAAATTTATATCTGTTTCAGATACCCTTTCTTCCAGGACATAGTTTGCTGCTCGCTCGATCGCGAAAATCTCTGCCTGAAACACGCTGCACTCATCTGGCAGTCTGTATGATCGCTGTGCTTGCAGCGTGTCAGAGTAGAAACCGGCTCCTGTCCCTTCATTGGTCTTT
Source organism: Myopa testacea (assembly GCA_949629155.1). Taxonomy (NCBI): domain Eukaryota; kingdom Metazoa; phylum Arthropoda; class Insecta; order Diptera; family Conopidae; genus Myopa; species Myopa testacea. Next base: position 15,925,900 of record OX451347.1, read on the forward strand.
GAGCCGTCCGTGTAAATTGAAATACCCTTGAGCCGTACCTGTTCTGCAGCCGACCACTCCTCCCTGCTGGGAAGGAGGATCTTAGGTATTCCATCAAAGTCGGCCCTCGGAAGCATATAGTCCGTTTCCGCGGTCAGCTTCGTCCGAGTATTTGTGTTTCGTTGTTGAAGCGTATGTAGCACATTGGCGTGTCCAAAATGAGCTTCCTTGCAGAGATTGAGGCCTCGTATTCTGAGGAAGCTTTTCCCTGCTGAGCTCATAATGAAGAGGTCCAAGGGAAGGAGATGCATCATCATCTCCAGCCCAGCCTGCGATGCGCTACTTGCAGCTCCGGTGATGCTCGTGGTGGCGCATCTTTGTACTCTGTTCAGAGGTTCAAGGTTGCTTTTACGTTGGATTGCCGTCCACCACACCAGGCACCCGTAGGTTAAGATTGGGCGTACTACCGCCATGTACAGCCAGTGGGCAATGTACGGTGGCAGGCCCCAGCCCCCTCCGATGGCCTTCTTGCACGTGTATAGGGCGTTGAAACCTTTCTTCCTTCTTTCGGCTATGTTCTTATTCCAGGAGAGTTTACTGTCCAGAACTATGCCTAGGTATTTCACATCGCCAGACAGAGGAAGAGTTTGGCCGTTCAGGCTTGGTCTTCTGAAGTCTGGTATTTTATACTTCCTGGTGAAAAGCACAAGTTCGGTCTTTGAAGCATTGATGCTGAGTCCGTTCTTGTCCGCCCACTTTGAAGTTTTTCCAAGTGAATGCGACATTAGCTCACTAATTGTGGCGAGGAATTTCCCCGTTACCAGTATGGCTACATCGTCGGCATATGCTGTTGCCCTGACCCCCGTACCTTGAAATTCTCTTAGCAATTCGTCTACCACTATGAGCCACAAGAGAGGGGACAGAACTCCCTCCTGAGGGGTCCCGCGTGTGACGTTTTTGCGGCAGTTGTTAGCACCCATGGCTGCATTGATAATTCTGCTGTCTAACATGTTACCAATCCAGTCACTAATGATGCGGGGCACTTCAAAGTACTTCAGGGCGTCACTAATCGCAGTCGGGTTGACATTGTTGAATGCCCCCTCTATGTCCAGGAATGCCCCTAGGGTAAACTCTTTTACCTCGAGGGACCTCTCGATTGTACCAATCACGCAGAGTAGCGCGCTCTCAACTGATTTACCTTTTAAATAGGCGTGTTGAGACTGACACAGCCGGTGAGTGATTTTGTTTCTTATGAACAGGTCCACCAGCCTCTCCAAAGTCTTTAGTAAGAATGATGAGAGGGAGATGGGTCTGAAGTCCTTAGCGGTTCTGTGGGAGGGTCTACCTGCCTTTGGCAGGAATAATACCCTGACTTCCCTCCACTCCCTTGGGATGTACCTCTTCATAAGGCATTCTTTGAACATGTCAATGAGCAATGGTAAGATGTTGGATAGTGATCTCTGTAGCATGGCCGGTATGATTCCGTCTGGGCCCGCAGCTTTGTAGGGCTGGAAGGATTCGAACGCCCACGAGACCCTTTATGCATTTACCATGTCATTCACATCTATGTGGAATCCATTATCAGTGTCGTCGTCGACCGCCGCCGAGATTACTGATGGCAACTCCATGGCTCCGTCCAGCCGCTGGATGCTGCTCGGTACTGCCCTTTCTCGAGCTAGCACTTTGCGAAGTCTTGCGGCCATATTGACTTGCAGTATGCCCTCCAGGAGTCCCTCTTAATTGCTCTGGTTCTGTTTTTGTAGGCTCTGACTCCGGCTTTGTAAAGAGCCCAGTCCGTGTCTGTACCTCTGTTGGTTGCTCTGTTGAAGAGCGATCTCGCTGTTTTCCGCAGCGCCGATAACTCTGAGGTCCACCAGACCGGTTTGGCTTTTTTGCGCGGTCGGCTGATAGGACATGAGGCATTGAAGGCGCTGCGGAGCCCTTCCGAGAGAAATCTGACTAAGAAATCGGTGTTCTTGTTTCCATCTCCTGGGTTGACCTTAGACAGTGCCCTAGGGATTATACCCGCGAACTTTTCCCAGTCAGTTTTCTTGGGGTTTCGAAAAGGTGGTTCTTTCATGGGTTTTATAGTCCTAATGTTGAAGAGTATCCTGTAGTGATCAGAGAAAGAGCACTCAGTGGATACTCTCCAACCCTAAATGGTAGTGTCCCTATCGTTCTTCAGGGTTAGGTCTAATACCTCTGACCTGTCCTTGTTACGGAATGCGGGTGTGGTCCCCCTATTGCATATAACAAGGTCATATTTTAGTATGTAATCAAAGATCGACTCACCCCTTTTCTTGATGTCTCGGCTTCCCCACTGAGTGTGATGACCGTTCGCATCGCATCCCATAACCAACCTCAACTTGCTCTTATTGGCAAGGTTTGTTAGTTCCCGGACTTGATGCGATGGGGGCTCTTGTTCTTCGTATGGGAAGTATGCGGACGAGAGCAGGAACGAACCGTCTTGCTGGGTCTCGCACACTACCGTCGTAAGATCAGGTGACCTGTAATGAGGGAAAAGAAAGGCGTTAATGTTTTTACATGTTCTTACCTTCATTGTGGTGTCCATTGAAAATAGTTGGTATCGGCCTGACGCTAGTCCTGCAACCCTGCCCCCCCACACCCAGGGTTCTTCTACTAGGGCCACGTCGATACCATCCTTCTCCATGACCAGGAGGAGGTCGGCCGATGCCGCCTTGCAGTGGTGCAAATTAATTTGCACCACCTTCATTAGGCTTTGGTCTACCTCCCCCTCCCGCCGCCCCATCAGTCGACTCGCGGACCCTTAGGGATCCAATGCCGAATTTGATGGAACCTCCTTGCTTCCTTAGCATCTCTAAGGAATGACGGTTGAAGGCCAGCCAGAAGTTCCTACCACCGTTCTTCGGGACGTTGGACGAGAAGATCTCCCAGTCCTGTGCCCCTAACGAACGGTTTTGCCTACTAATAAGGCCTAGCATGGCCGCCCATGATTCAGGAACTGGAGGAGGGATCCACACGACCACGACTGGTCGCAGTGGTAGGGCAGAGCGTGGCAGGGTCTCCAGTTTTGCCTTTGGCCAGATTTCGCCCAGGCCTGCAACTGCGGCGGTTAAGAAGTCCAATGACTTCTTGTTGCCGCAGCTGACGACTTTAACTCCCCTCTGCCCCTCAAAGTCCACCTCCTCGTCGCTCCTGTTCACCTTCATCATCTCGGCCAGCAACTTCGCCTCCACAAGCAGCCAGTTCGCCGGTTGGATCTTCCCGTCTGGGTTCGATCTGTCGACGATGGCCACCTGCAGCTCCTCCTCGGCCTTGAAGGTTGCTGACCTTCGAACTTTCTTGGGTTCGATTGAACCCTCCTCGGTGGACCTGTTCCGCTTGGCCGCTTTACTCAAAGCGAGTAGCGGATGTGGTTTAGCCTTGGAGGGTTCAGCCGTTTTGGGTGCCAAGCCTTGACTGACCGCCTGTGACTTCTTTGAAGTCGAAGGTTGGTCATCTGTGGCTTCAGCGCCTTGGCATGGCAGTTTCTGCAGCGTGGAGGTGGGTTTGGAAATTGCTTTCTGTCCCGCCCCCTCTTCAGAGGAGGTGGCGTTGGCTCTTTCGGACCTGGCTATCTTCTTTTCGTTGGCTCTCTGCAGGTGCCGTTGACGGTCGGTCAAGGTGGATGGGTCTACCTTGGACAGCTTGCGAAGGGATTGCTTCGTGCGCTTGTATGCCCTTTTGGCTTTCTCATCCCTTGACCGGGTCTTGACCTGGCTGGATTGAGAGAGAGTCACTGACTCGCTCTCATCCGCCTCGTCGATGACTAGATCCACTAGCCGGGTGCTGCAGTCGTCTTCGTCGGAGACTCCTGGTGCAGCAGGGGGAGTTCGATGATTGTCACTGTTAGTGACGCCATCAGGCTCCCTCCTATTGGTGAGGTGGGTGATGAGGTAGTCATCACCGTCCGTCCCTTCCCGTTATCGTCCTTGGTGTTTTTGTTGTTTTTAAAATCTATTTTGATTCCCACGAGTATAGGACAAGAAAAGGTCCGCCCGCACAGAGGTCCTTGTGTGCAGGTAAGGCTGGTTAGTACCGAAGGTCGCCAGGTATTCGGTACGCTCCGTGAGCGACTGAGCTATTTTTAAAGCCTGGGTCCTCAGCCTAGTAGATCGTCGGCACGGGTCGCATGATACCTTGATCCAACCCAGAAAGAGAATAGAATAGCGTAGAGAAAGAGTAGCGGCAGTGAGGTGTAGTGAAAGTATAGTAGTATGGAAAGAGAGGTCTAGTAGGAAAGGTGGTGGGGTATACCGCCCTCCGTCGTTCGCCAGAGCCTCTTTGGTGAAAACAGGGGGCACCACGAGAAGGTGAGGATGGCAGTTGCCAGGGAGAGGCTATTTGTTGCGCATACCCTGACCTTACCCACCGCTCAAAATACAAAAATAGAGCTCAAATTTTACTGCTGCTGTTGTTGTTTCTTATGCTAACTCCAACAACAACAACACTTTTTGTCGCTCCTGTTTGGTTTCCGAGTTATAGCACCTTGAAGTTTAAAGATTTAAGAGCTATATCTCCTAAACTATACGGTTTAGCTACATGATATTCTTGTCATTGGAAAGGTATTTCAACTGTCTTTCATTTACGTAAACAACATTTTGTTGAAAATCGCTTACCCCGTGGTTATGCTATCGAGTTTTGCTTGGCAAGTAGGACTTTTTTTTGTTGTTTTGTGTGTAAAAGAGAGAATGGGATATTTTTCTGTTCTCAACATCACTCTCTCACACCGAGCACGAAAACTCGGTCTAGCGTACACCGAGGACACCAAGCAAACCGGTGTTGCTTAGTCTCAATATTCACAAAAGTATTGAAAAGTGGAATGGAGTGAAAAAATGGAATGAACTGATAAATTTATCAATTATATTCCTCTGATTATCGTTCCAAAATATTACGTCTTTATATATGTTAAGCAGATTTTAATTAATATAAACATTTGATCTTCCATTACGTCGAAAACTACACCGCAAATAATACGTTTTCTCATTTGTGTAGTAGACGGGTTGCTGTTGCAGGTGAGAAAAACTATATATTTTTGAAGAAAGCAAGCGTGGGTCAAGCACAAGCGTAACCACTCTTTTTGCACGGACTCCGATCACAAAAATGAGAGTAATTTCCCACCAAGTTTTGCTCGATAGCATAACCACGGGGTTAGGAGATTTAGCTCGTAAATTTTTAAACTTCCAGGTGCTATAACTTGGAAACCAGACGAGAGCGACAAAAGGTGTTGTTGTTGTTGGAGTTAGCATTAAAACCAACAATAACAACAGAAAAAACAATAAAATTTGAGAAATTGCTATTCCATCTTGTTAAATTTGTATACATTTGCTTTTAAATTTGATGACAATACATACCTGATTTCAGTCTATAAATATTTGGTCACTAAAACGCAACTCTGTTTTCTGGTGTCCCCAGAAATTTCGAGGCACATCTATTTCCCCAGGGGACACGTTAATTTGCATATGCCGTGTTTACACGTGCGACACGTGTCGCACGTTTGGAACTATTCATCGGCCGTGTCGCCGACAGCGTTTACACGGGGGACAGATTGGATTGTGGATCGTCGTGACATGGATGATTTTATTGCATGATTTTTTAATACTTTTTGCTACAATTTGTATAGCTTTATATACTATTTAAGAATTTATAATAGTTTTTGACTATAAAATATTACAAAGCGTTTTACTACACTTTACTTCGTGGCACCACCGTGAAAAACAAATAATAAAATCTCTATGAACTATACATAATTGTTACAAAATAAAATTTAACCCAACCTTACCCACTCCTATTTATGTATTTTAAGCAATAATAATTTAAAATAAACTTTATAATAGATATTAATTGATTCGCTGAAACCATGAATAGTTTTGTAGTAGTTGGCGTTGATGTTATATTTCAAGTCAATTTAGCAAAATAATATACGAGTGGCTGAAGAGCTCAAATTTTACTGCTGTTGTTGTTGTTTCTTATGCTAACTCCAACAACAACAACACTTTTTGTCGCTCTCGTCTGATTTTCGAGTTACAGCACCTTGAAGTTCAAAGATTTACGAGCTTTATCTCCTAAACCATATGAGGTACCGACATGATATTCCTGTCATCTGTAAGGTATTTCAATTGTCTTTCATTTATGTAAAACAATATTTTGTTGAAAATCGCTCAGGAGATATAGCTCGTAAATCTTTAAAATTCAAGGCGCTATTACTCGGAAACCAGACGAGAGCGACAAAAGATGTTGCTGTTGTTGGAGTTAGCATTAGAAACAACAACAACAACAGAAAAAAAAAATAAAATGTGAGTTTAGAGCAATTGCTATTCCTTCTTGCTAAATTTGTATACATTTACGTTTAAATTTTATGACAATACATACCTGATTTCAGTCTTTAAATATTTTTTCACTAAAACGCAACTCTGTTTTCTGGTGTCCCCAGAAATTTCGAGCGACACCTAATTTCCCCAGGGGACACGTTCATTTGCACACAATACATAGTTCATCTTGCCGTTTGGCTGTGAAAACAACATCAAATGGTGTCCCCAGGGGACACCGTGTCGCACGTGTAAACACGGCAATACAATACATAGTTCATCTTGCCAGTTGGCTGTGAAAACAACAACAAATGGTGTCCCCAGGGGACACGTGTCCCACGTGTAAGCACGGCATATGAAAACACAACAAATGTTATCCACAGGCCACGTGTCCACGTGTAAACACGGCATTAGTGAAAAAATATTTATAGACTGAAATCAGGTATATAGTGTCATCAAATTTAAAAGTAACAGGGCAATTCTCGTTGTCAACTTTTAGTTGACGGCGCAGATTTTTAGCAAATTGTCAATATTCGTATTCTGGCTGTCACCTAAAAGCTCTTTTCTTTACAATTTTGTCAAGAGCCAAATAGCTGTTGACAACTACATTTTCAGAACAAAACAGCAAATGAACAGAAGAGAAACAGCAAATTTGTTTGTTATTTTTAATTTATTTATTGTTATTTATTTAAATTGTTATTTAATTTATATATTATTTGTTTAAAACCAGGTCCTGAAACACTTTCAATGAAAATATTTTATATTATAAATATATTATTACATATTCTTTGGTGCTACTTACATTGGAAGATTATTATTTGGTGCTACTTACATTGGAAGAAATTAAATAACAATTTAAATATATAAATAAACAATTTAAATAATAAAATTTAAATAAATAATAATATATATTGTATATTCTTTGATATTCAGCACATTCCACACATGGTGGACATGAACTGCACATAGTTCGCCAGCTGCTCTGCCGTAGTCCTTTCGTATTTTCTTTTGACATTTCATGTTATATTTGTCAAAAATTACATTGTGGTTTCTGTAACACTAAGCTTTTCAGCATGTTACTGCATTAAAGCTTTCACCGTGTCAATTTACAACCAGAATACCAATTTGAAAAGCATTGACAAACACTGTGACAACTTGTCTTGACAATTTCATGTCAAGCTGACAACGAGAATTGCCCTGTAAGTGTATACAAATTTAGCAAGAAGGAATAGCAGTTGCTCTAAACTCAAATTTTATTGTTGTTTCTAATGCTAACTCCAAAAACAACAACACCTTTTGTCGCTCTCGCCTGGTTTCCGTGTTCAAATCTTTGAACTTCAGGGTGCTATAACTTGGGAACCTGTAAGCATAAGAAACAACAACAACAGCAGTAAAATTTTAGCTCTATTTTTGTATTTTGAATTGACATGAAATATAACATCAACGCCAACTACTGCAAAACTATTCATGCTTTCAGCGAATCAATTAATATCAATTATATAGTTTATTTTAAATTATTATTGATTAAATACATAAATAGGAGTGGTTAGGGTTGGGTTAAATTTTATTTTGTAACAATTATGTATAGTTTATAGAGAATTTATATTTGTATTTACTCTAAACGTTGCTTTATTTTTTCGCTTACAAGCATCATAGCGAAGCATCATAGTCAGAATGTACCGGCGACGCTGAACTCGGAAATTTCTTCACTTCGCGTGTCATTGTATATGGATGAACTGCGGGCACAATTAGAAGAGAAGGAATCGAAAATAGCTGCAATTGCTAATTCCTGCTGAGCTTGACTTTACCTACTTTTTTAACAGGCTCTTACAGCTGCAATCAGTGATTCATTCCAAGGATAAGATTATTTCACATTTCAAATTTATTATTTCCAATCTACCGGGCAAGCCCTTACAGATTACATTCAAACATGATATACCATTTAGGTACTATGTATATAAAATTCTCTCCAGCTGTAACCTGAATCTATTGCTTTAAACACAATTGGAGCAACAGGATACAGCAACATTTCCAGGCAACAAGAAATTCCATGGCGTTAATTATAATGGCTGGGCAACTGTTGCTCAGCAACAAAAATTTCATATGTCAAATTCTTAATGGTGGTGTAACACTAGGCCACTTGAGCCCGTCTTAGAAAACCTTCAACTGTTTCTTACATTTTCTCCAGCATCCTTTTTTAGAGGATTTTCCATTTCTTTTAGCAATTGATAAATATAATGTGTAATTTTTTTTAAATAGGAATGCCGTATATTTCCTATTTCAGAAATAAATTGCTTGTAATAATAATAATAAAAATTTCGTTAAATATTAACTTAAATAAATTGGCATTAAGATGCCTAGTGTGACACCCCTCACAATGCAAATTGTCAAATTTTACATGACACAATGTAAACAAACACACCGAAGAAGAACAAGAATGATTCTGTTGCTGTCAAAATTAGAAATTAGCCCGGAGACAAGATACAAAATGGAATGCAAACCACGGCAACAAACTGGAAAGCAAACTTTTTTCTCGATCTCCATAAGAGCCCATGTAAATTTGACAGCTAAAAATGTATCTTGTATCCTGTTGCTCCAATTGTGTTTAATGCTTATACCTTACCGTACCAAAATCAACAAGGCTAGCAACGCTATTACAGTGCGTTAAACACCTGGAAATGGGTTCATTGCACCCATAATTGGTTCTATGACTTTCAGTATGGAATAATAATGGATCTCTAAGTTGGCGAGCAGGAACACGGAATGAAATAGTAGCCAGTAATTCTGAACAGTTAATATTACAATCGATTATGTCTTTGACAAATAAAATATTGATTAGCTTACGCCTCATAGAGAGATTCTGAAGATTCAGCAGGCGACATCTGTCCTCATAATTGGGCATGTTTTCCCAATCGTAGAGATGCCGTAGAGCAAACCTTGAAAAACGCTTCTGAATGCCCTCGATTCGAGCAATTGAATTCAAGTAATAAGGATCCCATATAACGCTGGCGTATTCAAAGATGGATCTCACTAAACTAACAAATAGTGATTTACACGTAAAATGAAGTATCAAAGAGGAACGTGATGAACGGATCAGACAAATGGAGAAAAAGCAACAGGATGTTGCTAAATTTCCATCCGAGTTGCTTGCTAGCGATTTAAGTAAATTTGAGAATATGCATACAAATCTGTAATTTCAATTTTCTTCTAATGTATAAAAATGGTATTTTTTCTTATTCTTTTTGTAATGCCTATATATGTACATATGCAAATATATTGGTAATATGTTGTAACGAAAAGAAAATGAAAATAAATTATTTAAATTTACACAATGCAATTTCAATATACTTAATATGGAAAAATCAGGACGAGTGAAATAGAAAAACGCAGTGCTTTACGCATCTGCGCTTTCCACCTATTAGAGAAGAACATGTTATAAGATGCTTATTTTATTCTTGATTTTCATTAATCAAAAACAAAAATAAATCATTTAGCTTAAAGAATTATATTATATAAAAGAAAATAAAATTACATTTCACAACGATCAACTTCTGATTGGTTTTATGAAATTAATTTTTCACCATATGTAAACAAAGGTGGTGTAGTTTCTCAAATATACAAGCAGTAGGTGTTAAAAGGGAATTTAAGTCCCCCCGATGGATCAACAAAAGATAATTTTCAAATATATTGGAAAATAAAAGAAAATATATAAATGCGACCATTCTGGAGTTACTAATCTTAATTTTTTTGGTGAAAATTCGAACAACTTTTCACTGACAGCCAAATATTCGCACAACGACAACTTTATACCAATTAAATATAAACAAATAAATCAAAAAATACTATGTAAAATCTGAAAGTATACATTTATTATAATTATAAGGAACTGGTAGATATCTTATGTATATAATGTGAGCATAAATAAAAGTTTAATTTCTTAAATATATTTGTGACGTTTCCAAAAATGCACCCCGTAAAATCAATATTGCATGCGTGCATGTGATACTGCGGCGAAGTACACATGAGAGGACAAAGCACACGATTTTCTGTGGCGAAGTACACATGAGAGGACAGCGCACACGTTTTTTTGTCATAGGTTTAGTGAAATTTCAGCAAAATGCATATGTATTGAAACAGCGAATTCGAAGTGTCCTATCTCATTATCTCTGCTTCAGACCAGAGATAATGAGATAGGACACTTCGAATTCGCTGCTTCAAAAATCGGTTTGACGTCTATTTTTTATGAGCTGTTGAATTCATGTACATTATGCGTGAGAGCTGCCATATTGTTGCTCTTGTTTTCTGTCTTTCAGTATGTTGAAAAAATCAGCTGTTTCATGTTTCACCACGGATTCGTTTAGTTATGAAATCAGCTTGGCTAGACGCAGTATCATTTAAACGGTTTCACTACTGGAATGTCGACACCATCGGTGGCTACACACTGTGGTTTCTCATTTGGTTTCACAAGTCGTAAACACGTGAGTCGCCAAAGTTTGTTTGAAATTGACTGAATATCGAAATGTTGGCCAGAGTGAGAGAAAATATGAACACGCGTTCGGCAAACTATGTTGCTCTTCTTTCGTTTGACAACTGCTTTCTTGTGTGCGTGCAAAGAAACTGAGTAGCAGGGTCTATTTTCAAAAATTCTCGACACTCGATACCAGAGTATAGACTTTTCTCTTTCTTCCTCATCTCTCTCTCCAACGAACTGAGTGAAACCGCTTTTAAAAGATACTGCGTATAGCCAAGGCCATTGGCTTTTAAAATATAAATTTCACCATATATAAACAAAGGTGGTGAAGTTTCCCAAACCTAAAATGGTAGGTGCGAACAGATGGTTGACCCCCCAAGTGCATCAAAGATGTATGACAATACTTCATTTGCAAAAATATTAGAGAATAAATGAAAAAATTTAAATGCGACCATTCTGGATTTATTAATCGTATTTCTTTTTGTCACAAGGTGAACAACTATGCATTTGCAACGAAAAATTAATACAACGGCAACTTTATACCAAAGTAAAAATGAGAAATAAACAACCAATACTTGGTAAAATGGAACAGATAGGGCGCTTGTCTACCCCACCGATGTTGTTGTTGTTGTTGTTGTTGTTGTTGTTTTTGGTGCTGACCACAACAACAACAACAACTTTTGTTGATCTCTTGTCGTTCCAGAGTTATAGCCCTTTAAAGTTGAAAAAGTTCAGGCCTGTATCTCCTAAACTTTACAAGATACCTGTATGTTATTGGTATTGCTGGAAAGGTAATTGAATTATCTGTCATTTATGTAAAATAATATTTTGTCGAAAAGCGTTTAGTTTTGGAGAAAAATGGAAATTTAGATTTTTCGTACTATTTTTTTTCAATCATTAATTTTTTTCTAAATATAATGTCTAAGTAACCCATATAATTATGCCAATAATAAGAAAGTAGAGGCTTTTAGCTTTCGATAGATGTTTTTTTCATCGCGATTAGTCCAGGATCTTAGGAGAAAACGAATTTTTAAAATCAATCGCGTAAGCATTGACATACTATAAGACATACTATAAGCAGTAGAAACGAAAATCTGTCCTTTTCAGGGCAACGAAAGACATAGAAAAAGAGATAAATTTGGTTCAAAGATTACTTTGGTTAAAATGTGCACTTTTTAGAGCAATTATTTTTTTTTGTCATATCCTGCGACGAAGGGTATTCGTGCTTGTTAATAATAATTTTTAACTTTTAATGGAGGGAGAGAGTAGTAGCGCCGCGCGATTTTTCATAAAAATTTTTCACTTTACGAGAACACAGAGAGAGAGAGAAGTAGCGCCGCAGGCGAAAAATTTTTATGAAAAATCGCGCGATTTTTCATAAAAATTTTTCACTTTTATGAGAGTACCTGAATGCAATTAATGCGTTTTCTCCTGAGATCCTACACTGATTCCAAAGATATATACGTCTATAAAAAGGCAAATGGCTGTACTTTCTTATTATTGGCATAATTATGTGGGTTACTCATACATTATACTTAGAAAAAAATCAATGAATGGAAAAAAATAGTACGAAAAATCTAAATTACCATTTTTCTCCAAAACTAAACGCTTTTCGACAAAATATTATTTTACATAAATGACAGATAAAAATCGCGCGATTTTTCATAAAAATTTTTCACTTTTATGAGAGTACCTGAATGCAATTAATGCGTTTTCTCCTGAGATCCTACACTGATTCCAAAGATATATACGTCTATAAAAAGGCAAATGGCTGTACTTTCTTATTATTGGCATAATTATGTGGGTTACTCATACATTATACTTAGAAAAAAATCAATGAATGGAAAAAAATAGTACGAAAAATCTAAATTACCATTTTTCTCCAAAACTAATCGCTTTTCGACAAAATATTATTTTACATAAATGACAGATAATTCAATTACCTTTCCACCAATATCAATAACATACAGGTATCTTGTAAGGTTTAGGAGATACAGGCATGAACTTTTTCAACTTTAAAGGGCTATAACTCTGGAACGACAAGAGATCAACAAAAGTTGTTGTTGTTGTTGGAGTCAACACCAAAAACAACAACTGCAGCAGCAACAACAACAACATCGGTGGGGTAGACAAGCGCCCTATTTAAGCCAAAAAGGATAATATTATTATTTATTTGTTTGGACGTTTCATAAACCTACCCCTGAAAAACAGATATTGCATGCGTTCATGCGATCAATTTATTTTCGGCGAAGTACAAGTTTTTTTGCAGCGAAGTACAAGTTTTTCACAGCGAAGTACAAGTTTTTTGCACAAAATCACAATTTTTTATCGTAGGGTTAGTGAAAATGCCATTGTGTTTTGCGTCGAATTTGAAGTGTCCTATCTCCAAAAATAATAGAATAGATTCTATTCTATTATTTTTGTCCTATCTCATTATCTCTGGTCTGAAGGCACCTTTACCTTTACTAAACATTGTTTTGTACTTGTGACCAAGAAAAAATTAAGTGTTTTATCAGATTGCTCAAAGCACCACATCTTGCTGCGGGGAATATCTTATGTATTGTTTGTTAATATTTATATTAAACTAAAATGCAACATTTTTATCTATAAAGTGACTTTTTCTGTTTTAGATAACGTTAAACGTGATGTTCAAGTTATATGTTATATGTTCAATTTTATATGTTTGTTAATACTTATGTTAAACTAAAATTTAAAGATTATCTATGCGTATTTAGGCGTGATGAAATTCAAGTAACGCTGGATATTTAATTTCTGAGCTTTTAAAAACATGTACACATTCATCCTACGATGCGATGCATCTTCTGGTGCAATTCATGTCTCTCTATTCCACTGTGTAAGTAGATTTTTTTTATAAAAAAGCCATTCCAATTTAGTTTTGCCTTGATTTTCATATGGTAGCGTGTCAAAGTAATTTATAACGAACCTAAACTGAATACGTCGACAAACGTATTTAACATAGCAGAATATATTTATAAGTTTCATTGGATAAGATTTACCCTTGCCCGGTGTGATTGTTGTTGTTTTTGTTGTTGTTGTTGTTTTTGTTGTTGTTGTAGCTACCCAGAGAAACAAACCCCGCCCCTCGCCCCGCCCCCGTTTAGGAGTTATGAGCCTTCAAAGTTTGAAGCTTTTATGCCCTATATCTCCATAATCCCGACATATATAGGAACGATATATACATCGTTGGAAAGGTCATTTTAATATCTATAATTTATCGTTTTAGAGATTTTATGGAAAAGCTTTTAGTTTCCCCGCAAATCGCATTTATTATTTTTACTACTATTTTTTATAGTATTTATTAATTTTTTCCAAATAAAGTCCACAGAAACCTGTATCGACGTTTGCAGTTTAACAAAGTAGAGTTAAGAAGCTATTTAAGCGTGTTTTTTATTGAAATCGGTTCAGTTAAGAAGCTATTTAAGTAATGACCTTATATGTAAATAAAAAAATTAGAAAACATGTAAAGTTAAATTGTTTTGTTTGAAAATTGGTGCCGCAGGCGAAAAATTTTTTTGTTGTTGAAATGAGCAATTTTTATAAAAAAAATCGCGCGATTTTTTTTATAAAAATTGCTCATTTCAACAACAAAAACAACAACAAAACAAAATTTAACATTTCTTGTTGAGGTATATTAGCATTTGACAGAGTGGTTATTTTAATAAAGAGTACGATTTGCGGGGAAACTAAAAGCTTTTCCATAAAATCTCTAAAACGATAAATTATAGATATTAAAATTACCTTTCCAACGATGTATATATCGTTCCTATATATGTCGGGATTATGGAGATATAGAGCATAAAATCTTCAAACTTTGAAGGCTCATAACTCCTAAACGGGGGCGGAGCGAGGGGCGGGGCTAAATGTGTTTAAAAATCGTTGTTTTATTTGTTTTCCAAGTGCGTGAAGATAAATTCGTAAATGCGACGATAACTTAGCAAAGATCTGAACCCTAAACACGAATACGAATTTGAATTTTGTACTCATTCCAAAGTAATGGCTCCAAGAGTGCGCTCTTTTGTTCAACGAAATATATATTTTGAGCAGCAAATATACATATTTCAAAAGAATAATAGCTGCGTTCCTTTTTTCCTAATCTAATCCTGATTTAAAATGGAACGCCAAGGGAAGTCACATGCAGATGTGCCCACAAAATCACACAAAAAAGGTTGTGTCATGAAATATCAACGGTTTGACTGTTAAGAATTAAATACAATTTTTGCTCGAGTAAATAAAATCTTTGAATTCAAAATGGTAACCACGGCGATGCAATCATGGTCTTCACAGGTTTGTCAGAATCTTCTTTATTAGTCAAATAAAATAAACTGGGTAACGCACAACATCAATTAAAAAGAAAAAATGTCATCAGCGCCATCTATAGTTCCATAGGGAAGTAAAATTTTTACATCAGCGCCATCTACGTATCAAATAACGAAAATCCCAGCCCGATTAGAATTTCTAATCCTACTCGAGAGTACGATTAGAAAATTTGTATGGAAACTGGTCTAATCCGAAGTAAAAGGAACGCAGCTAATATATATACTTCAAATATTACGCCTTCTTTTGAAAAAATTTTTACATTTGTGGAAGTGAGGTGTCTCAGACGGTGAAACTTCTTCCCCAATATTCAGCGATAAGTTTTGTTCAACGAAAAACATAATTTGGCCAAGTGGAATATAAGGCTCGATAGCCTACTCCAATACCTTTCAGAATCAGCAAACACTTTTAGTGCACTCGGAAGGATTTGGTCACCATGGTCATATGAAGTTGGCCTTACCCAGTGTAATTTTTCATGATTCTTCAGCGAAAAATTTTGTTCAACAAAAAACATAACTTGGCCAAGTGGAATATAAGGTTCGATAGCCTACTTCAATACCTTTCAGAATCAGTAAAAACTTTTAGTGCACTCGGAAGGATTTGGTCACCATGGTCATTTGAAGTTGGCCTTACCCAGTGTAATTTTTCATGATTCTTCAGCGAAAAATTTTGTTCAACAAAAAACATAACTTGGCCAAGTGGAATATAAGGTTCGATAGCCTACTTCAATACCTTTCACAATCAGTAAAAACTTTTAGTGCACTCGGAAGGATTTGGTCACCATGGTCATTTGAAGTTGGCCTTACCCAGTGCAATTGTGATATTTTCATGATTTTTCAGGGAAAAATTTTGTTCAACGAAAAACATAACTTGGCCAAGTGGAATATAAGGCTCGATAGCCTACTCCAATACCTTTCAGAATCAGCAAACACTTTTAGTGCACTCGGAAGGATTTGGTCACCATGGTCATATGAAGTTGGCCTTACCCAGTGCAATTGTGCTATTTTCATGATTTTTCAGGGAAAAATTTTGTTCAACGAAAAACATAACTTGGCGAAGTGGAATATAAGGTTCGATAGCCTCCTCCAATACCTTTCAGAATCAATAAAAACTTTTAGTGCACTCGGAGGGATTTGGTCACCATGGTCATTTGAAGTTGGCCTTACCCAGTGCAATTGTGCTATTTTCATGATTTTTCAGGGAAAAGTTTGTTCAACGAAAACCATAACTTGGCCAAGTGGAATATAAGGTTCGATAGCCTCCTCCAATACCTTTCAGAATCAATAAAAACTTTTAGTGCACTCGGAAGGATTTGGTCACCATGGTCATATGAAGTTGGCCTTACCCAGTGTAATTTTTCATGATTCTTCAGCGAAAAATTTTGTTCAACAAAAAACATAACTTGGCCAAGTGGAATATAAGGTTCGATAGCCTACTTCAATACCTTTCAGAATCAGTAAAAACTTTTAGTGCACTCGGAAGGATTTGGTCACCATGGTCATTTGAAGTTGGCCTTACCCAGTGCAATTGTGATATTTTCATGATTTTTCAGGGAAAAATTTTGTTCAACGAAAAACATAACTTGGCCAAGTGGAATATAAGGCTCGATAGCCTACTCCAATACCTTTCAGAATCAGCAAACACTTTTAGTGCACTCGGAAGGATTTGGTCACCATGGTCATATGAAGTTGGCCTTACCCAGTGCAATTGTGCTATTTTCATGATTTTTCAGGGAAAAATTTTGTTCAACGAAAAACATAACTTGGCCAAGTGGAATATAAGGTTCGATAGCCTCCACCAATACCTTTCAGAATCAATAAAAACTTTTAGTGCACTCGGAGGGATTTGGTCACCATGGTCATTTGAAGTTGGCCTTACCCAGTGCAATTGTGCTATTTTCATGATTTTTTAGGGAAAAATTTTGTTCAACGAAAAACATAACTTGGCCAAGTGGAATATAAGGTTCGATAGCCTACTCCAATACCTTTCAGAATCAGTAAAAACTTTTAGTGCACTCGGAAGGATTTGGTCACCATGGTCATTTGAAGTTGGCCTTACCCAGTGTAATTTTTCATGATTTTCCAGCGAAAAATTTTGTTCAACGAAAAACATAACTTGGCCAAGTGGAATATAAGGTTCGATAGCCTCCACCAATACCTTTCAGAATCAGTAAAAACTTTTAGTGCACTCGGAAGGATTTGGTCACCATGGTCATTTGAAGTTGGCCTTACCCAGTGCAATTGTGATATTTTCATGATTTTTCAGGGAAAAATTTTGTTCAACGAAAAACATAACTTGGCCAAGTGGAATATAAGGTTCGATAGCCTACTCCAATACCTTTCAGAATCAGTAAAAACTTTTAGTGCACTCGGAAGGATTTGGTCACCATGGTCATTTGAAGTTGGCCTTACCCAGTGTAATTTTTCATGATTTTCCAGCGAAAAATTTTGTTCAACGAAAAACATAACTTGGCCAAGTGGAATATAAGGCTCGATAGCCTACTCCAATACCTTTCAGAATCAGCAAACACTTTTAGTGCACTCGGAAGGATTTGGTCACTATGGTCATATGAAGTTGGCCCTACCCAGTGCAATTTTTCATGATTTTTCAGCGAAAAATTTTGTTCAACGAAAAACATAACTTGGCCAAGTGGAATATAAGGCTCGATAGCCTACTCCAATACCTTTCAGAATCAGTAAAAACTTTTAGTGCACTCGGAAGGATTTGGTCACCATGGTCATTTGAAGTTGGCCTTACCCAGTGTAATTTTTCATGATTTTCCAGCGAAAAATTTTGTTCAACGAAAAACATAACTTGGCCAAGTGGAATAAAAGGTTCGGTAGCCTACTCCAATAACTTTCAGAATCAATAAAAACTTTTAGTGCACTCGGAGGGATTTGGTCACCATTTTTCCAGCGAAAAATTTTGTTCAACGAAAAACATAACTTGGCCAAGTGGAATATAAGGTTCGATAGCCTACTTCAATACCTTTCAGAATCTGTAAAAACTTTTAGTGCACTCGGAAGGATTTGGTCACCATGGTCATTTGAAGTTGGCCTTACCCAGTGTAATTTTTCATGATTTTCCAGCGAAAAATTTTGTTCAACGAAAAACATAACTTGGCCAAGTGGAATATAAGGTTCGGTAGCCTACTCCAATAACTTTCAGAATCAATAAAAACTTTTAGTGCACTCGGAAGGATTTGGTCACCATGGTCATTTGAAGTTGGCCTTACCCAGTGTAATTTTTCATGATTTTCCAGCGAAAAATTTTGTTCAACGAAAAACATAACTTGGCCAAGTGGAATATAAGGTTCGATAGCCTACTTCAATACCCTTCAGAATCTGTAAAAACTTTTGGGAAAAGTTTGGTTTATCGGTTTTGCCCCGATTTTTTGGTTACTTTTTTTACCGTTATTTGGGACCATTATAACGGTAAATAGACCCCCATTTTTAGGGGCTTGGCATTAGTTTGGTTGTTATCGGCGTTTGAAGGTCGCGAAAGGTCACCTCTTTAAAGGTTTATTATTCCGAAATTAGGTACGGTACATTAATGGTCGAGGTGTCAAGAGAAAGGTATTGCCACGCCCCTCATTTCCCTAGTACACCATTTTACATCCAAGGTTACGGTTTGGAAGATATTTTAGTTTTAAGAAAAAAATGGTGAAGGTGCCATTATAAAACCTTCCCCCTCCCTCTTATATGACAATTAGGGTATATAGGGTAACACTATTTATAAAGCCCATAATTTTCTCTTTCAGCGATATATAATATGTCATACTTACCGTTAGAGTTGGTAAATTGCAGAAGGAATGATTATTTAAAAACAGTGTTTTATGTGTATTTCATGATGTGTTTTTTTTTTATTAATTATTTTTTATTAAGTAGGAATTTGTTCGTTTGGTACAGTTTAATAGTCCTCGTCGTTGTCATCTCCGTCCGTTTTGTGATCTGTCCCCTCACGAAAGGGGAATTATAACACTTAGGGCCAGTTTTTCAGTGCTCGGTTATCGTCGTTTCTCAGTTAACCTTCGTTTAAACGACACATTGTGTTTTTCAGTGCTCGTTTAAACGGTGCCCGATATTGCTCAGTTAAACTCCGGTTAAACTCCGGTAAATTTATCTTTTTAATAGGTAAAGAAACAGCTGTTTCTTCGAGTACAGACATTTACCTTTGTTCAACACTATGCTAATAATTTTGTTTATTTGCACCACAACAGCTGTTCCCTTTGTAAAAATGAAAATATTGTCAAGTGCTGCCAAAAAAGGTTTAGGTATACGCTAAATATTCATTGAATTTAGATAAATTCTGTATGAAATAAGAAAAGATACGTTTAACATAGATAAGTTAAACTCGCACTGTAAAACTCAAATCTCAGTTAACTTTTGTTTGGCGTTTAACTAATCGCCGTTTAAACGCCGTTTAAACGAGCACTGAAAAACTGGGCCTTAGAGTGTCAAACACCGGCTACGCAACAGAACAGTGTTTTGTGGCAAATTTTAGGGCGTGTATGCGTCCTCCGGCCTTCGGCCTACGGCCGCGCTTTTTGATTATAACCCTCAGTATGTCAAACACCGGCTACGCAACAGAAGAGTGTTTTGTGGCCAATTTTAGGGCGTGTATGCGTCCTCCACCCTTCGGCCTACGGCCGCGCTTTTTGATTATAACTCTCAGTATGTCAAACACCGGCTACGCAACAGAATAGTGTGTTGTGTCCAATTTTAGGCGCGTATGCGGGCCTCGGCACCGCGCTTTTTAATAATAACCCTTAGTATATCCAACGGCGGCTACGCAGTAAAATAGTATTTTTATAGCAATTCATAAAAACGTTTCAATTTTAAGTAGTAAATACCGAACACTTCGCGCATTAAAGTACAAAAGTTTCCTTTAAAAAAGTCTAATATGTGTGTTCGAATGTGCAAGGAACATTTATTTTTAATATTTCAATAAAAGTGGTCGAAATGGTGGAGATACCCCAACATTGTTATATACCGTTGAAAAGGGAAAATTATGGGCTATAAATATAACACCGGCTACGCAACAGAACAGTGTTTTGTGGCCAATTTTAGGGCGTGTATGCGTCCTCCGGCCTTCGGCCTACGGCCGCGCTTTTGATTATAACCCTCAGTATGTCAAACACCGGCTACGCAACAGAACAGTGTTTTATGGCCAATTTTAGGGCGTGTATGCGTCCTCCGCCCTTCGGCCTACGGCCGCGCTTTTTGATTATAACTCTCAGTATGTCAAACACCGGCTACGCAACAGAATAGTGTTTTGTGGTCAATTTTAGGCGCGTATGCGGGCCTCGGCACCGCGCTTTTTAATAATAACCCTTAGTATTTCCAACGGCGGCTACGCAGTAAAATAGTATTTTTATAGCAATTCATAAAAACGTTTCAATTTTAAGTAGTAAATACCGAACACTACGCGCATTAAAGTACAAAAGTTTCCTTTAAAAAAGTCTAATATGTGTGTTCGAATGTGCAAGGAAAATTTATTTTTAATATTTCAATAAAAGTGGTCGAAATGGTGGAGATACCCCAACATTGTTATATACCGTTGAAAAGGGAAAATTATGGGCTATAAGCCCAATGATTTTAATATATACCTTAATTTCGATATTAGTTGAGAAAAAACTAATTTTTTAAAACAACTAACACCATTTTTCCTTAAAACTCAATTATTTCCATAACTATTCAGAAAATCAAAAAAAGGTTTAAGACTTAGAAAATAGATATTAAAATTACCTTTCAAACGGTACCCCGCTTACACCGGTGCACCTAATAGTTTAGAAGATATCCCACATAAACCTTTTGATGTTTAAACGCCTATAAATCCTAAACCAAAGCCACGCCCCAAAAAATTTTAACGGAGTTATATTCAGGAAGTGACAGACAAACATAAGATTATGCCAAACTTATGCCAAACTTTTAGTGCACTCGGAAGGATTTGGTCACCATGGTCATTTGAAGTTGGCCTTACCCAGTGTCATTTTTATTTATTTGTTTATTTTATTTATTTAACACTTTTACAGGAGGTGCCCTAAGAATGAGTTCTTTTGTAGCACAGAAAAGTAACGTAAAATATAAAGAACAATAACAAATAAATTCAAAACTTAACTTACTTAACAACTTAACTAATAAACTTATAACAACTTAACTAAATTAAGATATTTTAGGGGGAGGAGAAGAGGAGAAGGGTACAGAAAGAAAAAGAAGTAAAAAGAAGAAGAAGAAGTAAGCTCTTGAATGTAGTGATTATTTAGGTGCTGAAGAAATGTTCCCAAGCAAGCCGCCTGAAGGCTTTCTCTTCCACAGTAGTTTTCAGTCTGTATGGTAAATTATTCCATAACTTGATAGTCCTGACAAAGAATAATCTCCCCGTGCTGAGGTAGTTGAACTGCGGAATTATTAGATTACGTGAACGATTGGAGCTACCAAAGCATAATTTTATAAACAAATAGGTAGGTAGCCCCGTATAAACTTTAATTATTACAATTCGAAGCCAAAATAACAACCGATTTATAACAGAACGAAAAAACGACAATAACTTGAACAAAATTTTAGCCTCAAGGCAATTTTAGCGTTCAAAATTCAACATAAACGAGCTTAAATTGTTACCACTTGAATATACACGTCTACTCTCCACGAATGTACATATTTATTTTGTAAAACATTCTATTCAATAAAAAAGATAACTTGAACAAACGTTGTATACAGTTCGAAAGGTCACTATATCAGTTACTTACTCCTGAAAAATTTAGCCGTGCACCAATTTTTAGTCATCCGGTATTTACATTATATTTAATACTTATTTACTAGAATAAAATGCATATACATAAATTTATTCAGACAATTTATTGCTTATTATTATAATTATTTACATTATATTTATTTATACATATACTAAATGTTGTTTAATACTAGCATAATATAGATATAAATTCTTCTCCAGATTTTTGTCTTCCGTGATTGGATTTAAAATTTTTTTCTACGCAATAATTGTCAACCATTCTTGAACAAACTTTACATTGTTTATATTTATATAATTGGGTTTTTCCGCAATTAAAGCATGCATTATTTTCGTTGTTGAAATGTTCTATTAAAGTTTGTTTAATTTTCTATCTGTATGTAGAAGGCTTTTCTAAATTTGTCAAGGCTTCTTGCTTCAATATAGCCTCAATAAATTGGCAGGCATGTACCCCACAGTTACACGAGTCTACCTGAAGGTCATGGGCTAACATTTGATTTTCCAGTTTACTGAGTCAATATTTAATTTTGGTAAAAAATTTAAAAATCTTTGGAACATACTAACACTCTCTTTTGTGATGTCAGAGTGAGCGGTCGTCTTATACTTTGGTTCTGTTTGGTGTGGCTTGCGGCTCTTTCGCTTAGTTTTACTTGTGCACGCATTTCGAACGTAGTACTGGTATAAAATAATAATTTGACCTATATCGCCACCATAAATAAGATTATACTTTGAAAACAAAATTATAAAGTGCTTGTAAATTAATTAATTGAATAAAAAAGAAATAAAGTGCTCGACAATATATTAATTTATGCGTCCAATATTGTCGCTATTGCTGATAAACGGACCTAACAATACATATACACGTATACATCATGAAAAAGTCTAGCAGCAGCTCCAGAGCAAAAAAAACTGAGGCCGCGCTCACTATTTGTCTCGATTCAGCGGAGCATAACAATGAGATGTCACCTACTCTTCCTGAGAGCGACTCTAATCGTGAAAAATCTCTCACCAACAACGAATTTAAAGAACAGTTAAATAAACAAGTTGATCGGATGATGAGTAGATTCTCTGCTGAATTGGGCAGTCTTCGCAGTGAGTTGTCTGGGCAGCTAGCTCGAGTTGAGACCAATATTTCTTCGCGAATGTCTGAGTTTGATAACTCATTATCTGTTCTGAGACAACGTGTTACTGACGTTGAGAATATCCACGCTAATTCCGAGCTTTTGATTTCCAACAACGATGAATTTGCCAAGAGTGAGATAAACAAGTTAAAAATTCGTTGTGATGTGGCCGAAAGACGTGCAATTGCAGCTGATGTTATCCTTTCTGGAGTTCCAGTGCTTGAGAACGAGAACCTAAAAGATTTAGTCAGACAAATATGTATCACGGTAAAGTGTGCTGAGCCGGATTTTGTGGCAATTTTTCGTACTCCACGCAAAAAGCCGACTACGGATCCACCGATAATCATAAAATTTGGCACACCCTCTGAAAGAAATGCCATGTTACGCTCCTTATTTAATTTTCGGAAGCAGGAGCATCGTCAACTTTGCCTTGCGGACATGGGCATGAACTCCAACAAAAATATTTTTTTCAACGAGTGCCTGACTGAAACAAATAGATCAATTTTACAACATGCCGTACGCTTTAAACAACAGAAACGAATTCATGCTGTGTCAACGCGGAAAGGTTTGACAGTGGTGAAACTCAACGACAAAGACAGTTGGATAACCATTCAGGATGGCGGGAGTTTGCAGGCCATTGTTGACAGGACCTAAGTTGCTTAAGTAAAATTCTGAAATGTATTTATATTGTGAAATTATTAATAATGCTTTATTTCTAGCTATCTCTTACCTATTGTATATAACCTGTTTCTTAATCTTTCTTTTTCTATTTTCCTCTGGAGTAACAATCTTAATCTTCTCGATGGAGAATATATTGCGTAGTGGTTGGTGTTGCTGTTTGGGTGATATCCACTTATTTAAATTGTCATGACGAATGGTCATAGCTATAGCAGTTCGGGAGCCTATGTAAATGGTCTGGTGCGGCTCATAGCGAATTATAAGAATGGACTAAAAATTTGTCACATCAATGCTCAAAGCCTGGTCAATAAGATAGATGAATTTAGATATGTTTTTGAGGGATCGGGGCTAGATGCAGTGTGTATCTCTGAAACATGGCTCTGCAATGAACTCCATGATGGTTTGTTTCGTGTTCACGGGTATCGGCTCTTTCGAAATGATCGGGCTACGCATGGTGGTGGTGTTGCGATTTATGTTAGGAATAACATTGATTGTAGGGTTAAACTCATGTCCTGCCCTGGTTCAGGTATTGAGTATATTTTTGTTGAGCTTTCTATGTCT
Source organism: Myopa testacea (assembly GCA_949629155.1). Lineage (NCBI taxonomy): Eukaryota > Metazoa > Arthropoda > Insecta > Diptera > Conopidae > Myopa > Myopa testacea. Next base: position 15,950,124 of record OX451347.1, read on the forward strand.
GCCGACAGGTTGCTGTTCGGATGTGCTTATCGGCCGAATAATCGATTTAGCATGAATGATTTCATTTCCGAAATTGGTTATTTATCACCTTGTTATCTAAACATGGTGATTGTTGGGGACCTCAATGGAAACCTAATTGTTGATAACAGCCTCGTCGACCTTATGGAGAGTGTTGCACTCTATCCAGTTAACTTGAATCTACCAACACATTTTTCCCCATAGCAACGCTACGCTCATCGATGTTATTTTCGTTTACAATGTTAATAAAATTATCCTTTATGATCAGTTGTCAGCGCCGCAGTTCTCAAGACATGATATGCTTTTACTAACATATGACTTTCACTGTAGCGATTCACCTAACTCTTTTGTCTTTCGAGACTTTGGTCGAGTTGATTACCCGGAACTACTCTCTGCGGTCTCTCAGATCAATTGGGCCGCAATACATAATATGGTAGATGTAAATGATCAACTAAATTTCTTCAACCGGGAAATTAACGAATTATTTCCCAGGTTTGTGCCACTTAAACGTAGCGCTGACAGAAAACCCCATAAGCCCTGGATTAATAGCTAATACTCTAAACTCAAAATTCTTAAACATCAATGTTCCAGTACTCACGTCCAATCAGTATTCTTGTGACCGGCATTGCCAGATCTCTGATTCTCAGTTCTATTTCCGATGTGTGGACCAAAGCGAGGTGCTAGACAGCATCATTCGAGTTAAGTCGGAGTCAGTTGGGCTTGATGGAATACATCCTAGGTTCTTAAAAATGTTGCTTTCAGTTTTATTACCTCCCGTATGTTATATCATGAATAGTATATTTACAACCTCAGTTTTTCCGGCTGCTTGAAAGAAGGCTAGAGTTATCCCGGTACCGAAATCTGATAAGGACTTTCGTCCCATTTCTATTCTCCCGTTCTTATCTAAGGTGTTTGAGAAATTGGCCTTCAAACAAATTGCGAATTTTTGCGAGGATAACAGGTTACTTTCGGATAGGCAATCCGGTTTTAGGAAGGGGCGTAGCTGTACAACAACGCTAATTGATGTAGTTGAGGATGCTCGTAATAACATAGAAAGAAACCATATAACTTTTCTTGTTCTTCTGGATCACTCTAAGGCGTTTGATTCCGTCGATCATAAAACCATGATTGCAAAATTACATAGCATGTTTGGATTTTCCTCTGCTGCAAGAAACCTGATAAATTCTTATTTGTCCAATAGAACACAGGTCGTTTCTTGCAATGGAGCTGAATCTCAACCTCTTTCTATAACTCGAGGTGTACCTAAAGGTTCAATTCTTGGGCCACTTTTGTTTTCTATGTACATAAATGATCTACCTGGGGTACTAGAACGGTGTAATATACACATGTATGCTGATGATGTGCAAATCTACACCAGCTGTGACGTCAGTAGTACAGCCTCGTGCTGTATGGATCTAAATGATGAGTTAAGCAGAATCAGTTTGTGGGCCGTTAACAACGGTCTTTGTCTCAACCCGCTGAAGTCCAAATGCCTTGTTATTTGCAGGAGAGGCCTATGTACATCTAGTCTGCCAGAGCTAAAATTGAATTCCAATGTAATCGAGTATGTTAACAAAGCAAAAAATCTTGGCATTATATTTAATAGTTCTCTGTCTTGGAGTGACCATGTGAATCACGTGATTGGTAATACATATGCCAAACTTCGTGCGCTATGGTGTACTCAGTACGTTACTCCTCTGAAAATAAGGCTGTTATTGGTGAAGGCGTATCTTATGCCCTCTTTGCTTTTTGGCTGTGAGCTATATGCAAACTGTGATTCAGTCTGTAGAGGTAGGCTCATTAGAGTATATAATACTATTGTTAGGTACGCATATGGGCTAAAGAGATACGACCATATTTCTGAATATCGTACACTCATCTATGGGATGTCACTCGATTCTCTATTAGTTTTTCGGACGTTACTTTGCCTATCTAGAATTATCTGCTCGCATGAGCCGTCGTACTTGTATAGCAAACTCAATTTCACCCGCTCAAGCCGTACCAATAGTATTATACCCGTTATGCATACATTCCTAATCTCAGAGCGTCAATTCTTCATATATGCTACAAGGCTCTGGAACTATCTACCGGTCGACATACAAAGGATCACCCGTACATCGCACTTCAGGCAGCAACTACTACGATACCTAACATGAAGAACTTAGTTACCTCCTTTTTCTTGGTTTTTTCTTTTTTCTCTCTTACTTCTTTCTCGCCTTCTCTTCTCTCGCTTCATTCCTATCTTCACTCTTTTAACATATTGTCAGTATTATGCAATGCCCCTCTTGCGATATTTTTAACCTTAGTTATATGTTATACTATTTATAAGACATATATTAAGTCTTGCTGTATAACTACCATAATAATAAAATAAATGAAATGAAATTAAATACTATATGTTTTCATTTCCGTCTCTCCTAGCGGCTCAATGTATGTGAATGTTTTGTTATTAATATCAATATATACTAAAGTAAAATGGCTCCGTAATAAAATTGATATAATCACCATATCCTTGCCTTTTATTTTTATAAAACCTCCTATGTCCGTTCTATTTGACATCGTCCCCAGACATCTTCAACTAATTCCGAATTTTTGCCTCGCTCTAAATTCGGCTGCAATTCGGACATATTCGGAGGGTCTAATATTCTTTTTACGATTTAATAAATAAACCTTTTCTTTAGAAAAATATCCCTCGACAGGGCCATTTGAGATTCGGGTTTTGTGTGTTGTCTCGACGTGATATCCCATCATATTTGTCCACATTGACGCGTATGGGCAATATTTTTTCAATATTAATTCTGCCAATTTATTATTGTAAAAGCAATTATCAATTTTTTCAGTATGAATGTTTGTCTTATTTTTTAAATATATCTGGTGGGATTTTAAATAAAAAGGACTGCATTTGTAAATGTTTGTAAAATATTCATTCTTATATGAATCTGTTACTTTCGACATTGGTTGGAACAGTGTTCTCGGAATTTCCTGTTATTAAGCTTTGCAAATATTTGTCCTCAAATAAAAGAAAAGTCCTCAATTAAAGATATATTTACTGCTATTCCAAAATATCTTTTTAAAGTCCATTTCAAGTTGTGCTCATTAAAACAATCATCGACATCTTTAATTATATTTTTAAAAAATGGATACCACATATTTGTACTATAAAAAATTTTAAACTCATTGTTACAATCATCTTGGTACAATATCTTGAAATTTTCCTTGTGTTGTGTTCCCGAATCTGTAATCCTTGTGTCTTTTTTCCTATTCTTCTTCAGAGCGATCACCAAGTGGAAGTAGACTATTTTCAATAATTTGCTCGCCATGATAACGAAAATTTATGAATTCTTGATGGCATTTCTGCGGTTTTCTTTGCATATTCACCAAATTTTTTGGCATCAATCATCCTGCTGCATGCTATAACTTCTATTATTACTTTGAATCGCTTAATTAATTCAACGCCCAATCCTGTAATGAATGCTGCCGTCTCAGGATCTGAAAAAAATCTTCTAGCGATGTTTCATTATTCGTATTTCCCTCTCCTTGTTTTAGCTGGTGAATTATTAGCCCTATTTCACGATATTGTTCCTGTATTTTGTATTTTGTAACCGTTCCTGTTGCTCCGAATCCTAAATCATAGTCCAATTCGAGTATATGTTCCATGAAACGAATTCTAGTGTAAAGAGGCGACAATCCGAATTTGTATGCCTTTTCAGAATAATTGGCATATGTTGGTGCTTAACTTAGTTTACTCGCGGTTTGATGGCATATAAGCTAGAGGATGCCTTAGTATCAGTTAAGGCTTGTCCGACTTTTCCAGTACTCATGGTAAGCAGAAGTTTGAAATGTATTTGAATAGTATGGCCATGATACTCAAATAGCCGCGCCTGAAGTTCATCAATTTGCCTCCTAATTTTATTAACTTCTTCGGTTATCACATCTTTAGTCTCCTTTTTGAATGCAAATTGAATTGGTCTACAATATTTTGTCGATGAACGTGTCCCATTTTTCCATATATCAATCAGTATATATTTGTCGATTGATGGTTTAGACTCATGCTAATGGTTTAGACTCGTGCTATTCTTCCCTAATCGCAAAGGAACGAAAAATATCATGAACAAATGATATGATGGTGTCTGTTGAATTATCTGCATTAAATTGTTTATACTGCTTCTGGCCAGATGATCCGTCACATCCCCTCTTACAAAGGAGGTGGTCTACTCTTTCTTTCGCTGCCTTCATCAGTCATGGTTTCAGTTTTCATCCATTCTGTGTAGCGTTGGTACAGTCTTTCCTTATTTCGATTCACATCTTTGTAACGTTTTTTTAAATGCACTAAAAAGTTTGATATATTTTGTTTTTATATATCTATTCTTCATCTCATGAGTCCAAAAAGGATCACTTAATATAGAATATGCGAAATAACATCTTCGTCGTCTTTTCGTAAGCCAAATCTTTATATGTATCTGCCAAATTTTTATATGTCACTAGCGGACCCGGCGAACTTCGCCTCGCCCCAATTTTAAGCCTTCAGACAAACTTCAGAGTAATAATACAACACAAATATTTAAATTTTCAATGTAATTTATTTGAATGGAATCAGTAGAGAGCGATTTGATCAACAATGTTTTTCGATTTGTTTTCCGGCGCAAAACAAATAACGAAGACGGTTTCCCAACACGCGAACATGCAACGTACAGCTGACCGTGCGAAAAATAGGGAAATTCGAGATTAATCCAACAGATTTCTAGTGATTGGCCTTGCGATGCCAAATGCCAATCGAACGGGGAACTGAATCCGCTTGAATTGGAATGGAAGGTCAGTTGGAATAATGGGAATTCTTGGTATAAGGACTTCCTCTTCTTTGAATTTGCCCTTGATGATTGTCGCCTGAATCACATTGTTCATTAGCTTTTTGACGGACAACCGCGTACCGTTGCACAATTTTGGAGGATTGAGATTCCGCAACATGATTATGATCGATCCCACCTTCAGCTGTAAATTAAGCGGCGGAGTTCCTAGTACATCAAGCGAGTTCAAAATTCCGTCGGGTAGTTGGTCGCTTCATTTTCGTCGGTCACGCAGTCAACGGGGTATAGGCTTTTAGAGAAAACATTCAACTTTACAAATTCCTGCTTCAAAGTACGACGAAATTTAACCAAATTTTGAACATTTCTGCAATTCTTGCTACGTAATAACTATCCAACAGTTTTACTCAATTGTAACATTTGACAATAAATATATCCAAGAACTTAATAAGAAAAACCAGAACTTAATATCTGAAATATTGACAGAGATATGGATATCTAAATCTGGGTAATGTTTAAAAAATGTGTTTATTTTAGTTGAAAATAAAAAGTGCCCTTTTTTATTGCATAATTCCTAATGAAGTAATCAAGATAAAGCTTTTATTTTTTTACTCCCTAGGTTCTCAGGTTTCTACTTTTCGACCATTTCGAAATCAGTGCCATTGAAGAAAATTACCTTTGGCCGCTAAGTTGAAAAAGTAGCCACTGTGCGGCGTCCTTCTTCTTTACATCATTGATATGTACAATCAAGCTGTACAAAAATAGCCTTCTGTGTCTTTTTCCGTTTTTGAAACGATGCCTCCTGTTGCATGCATTAAAATCGTGTATATGCTCTCTTCTAAAAGGAGTTTATTTTTTCTGCATAGCAATTTTAGTTGGGGTACTGGCCACAAATACATTTCGAACGGCTCAGATACCCGCTGTATAAAGCCTTTGTTTGTTAAACTTAACAACGCTTCTCATCTTCACAACATCTATAAATACATCGGTATCACGATCTAAAACACGATTAGCTTCAGATTTGATTTTCTGCGCTGTTTCCAAAGTGGGAACACCTTGATTGCTGTTTTAAATCACGCAAGCTTGAACCGAATTGACTTTGCACTTCTTGTTTTGCAACAATTCTTCGAACAGCGCGGATTTGATGACGTTTTCTTTTATTTATCGGAGGGTTTATTACAGCTTGGGACGCAAATAATTTTAACAGAAATCCGGTCAGCTGAAAAATCGACCAAAAATTTAAATTTTTTACAACCCAAAGCATTGTAAATACATTTAGCATAAAAACGCCACACAGGCGATGTCTTGTTAAATCCGGTACTGGTAAAGTTGATCGTTCATACGTGTTTGTAAATTCTATAGTGCTCACGAGCCACATCTTCCATATATTTTGAAAAAGTTAAACCGGTTAGAATTTCAGAACAATATGAATTTGTTTCCAAATAATTTTTGCGAATAAAATTTGAAACTTTTGTAGGCAACATAAAGAATGCGTCTTCATATTTGAATGGATGGAATGCTTTGAAATTATTCTGGATTGCTGAAATGATGATGTAACCTTGAAAAATTTCGTGGATCTGTTTGGATGAACCTGTTTATTTTGGTTTCTTATTACTTTATAATCACAAATGTCTATGGATTTTGATGTAACATCTATATTCGTCAATGTATGTACATACATATGTGCATATAGTTTTCGATTCGAATAATCATGATGTCAGAGAGTTGCTGTTTACAAAATCATATGTTGTTGGCAAATGGCCTGGGACGGCGTCATCGTGATCCTCAGGAGTCATCTCAGTCTCCTCGAATGGAACTCTAGCTCAGATGAACTCTGAAAACAATAAAAGAATAATACTTATGCATCATGCATATAACAAAATAGTTGTATTATTTACCTTTGTACACGTCGTCGATTGTTTAAATAGTTCAACCAAATTGTTACTGTCGTGGACATCTTTGTAAGCTTTGTGAAGATTATTATTATTTGGTGGACAATTTTTGTATATGAGCTGTTATATTTGAAAGTGGAATAAATCCAGTTTTTTTTAAAAATGAGTTAATGGTAATTTTAGTAAGATATAGACACATTCTATCCATATTTATTTATAATCATACATTCAATCATACATTCATATAAAATGTTATCGCAAAAATATTCTTTTTGAAAGTGATAAGTCCATTTGGAGCTAAAAAAATTCTTTATTTATTTAAATATTTTCAATAATTATTATTTCATAATAAAATTTAATAGTAGTAGTGTAAAAAACATCACTCGGATTGATTAACATTTGCCAATATTTTTAAATTGATTCAAACGCAAACCTTTAAATATCTCGATACATGAAAAAATGGACTTATTCCACTTTCAAATATAACAGCTCATATATTTGTGATGTTTTGTGAAGATTGTTTATAAAACTTCGAATTTTGACAACCAAATGAAACTAGGAACGATGGTTGGAACAACGAAAAATGGTATTGGAACTGTCAAACTTACTTATCGACTTTACACACTGAACGATTGTTTACACAATCTAAAAGAGAATCGCAAAACAGTACCTCGTGAAGTATAAAGGTGTAAAATGTCAGTGAGAATGAGAATGAAAACTTTTTTTTCACATCACCGTATCACAGAACCAGAATTGACCCTCTGCTTTCAATAATATTTGAAGAGGTTAGAGTGTCAGCGCTGAAGTTCATCTTATTTTCTGAACTGTTTTTACGTTGCAGTATGGTGCCCGTTGGCAAAAACGTTGGTAAATCCTTTAAAATATTTTCAATCTGCGTTTTGTTGTGATTATTACCAAAGGCATAGTCGTCTATTAAATCAACTTGCAAATTATTTTAATCGCCTAAATATTGAAATTGTTCAGTCGGGGATATTGCTGTTTGAGGGGGATCGTTGTTGCTGGGTATGATAAATAAAGTAACTGTCAATAGGAAAAGATATTACTCACTATTTGAATTGTTTGAAGTCAGTTGTGTAATCATAACTTGTCTTTCTGTGGAAAAGCAGAAAAGCATTACATTCATATGCGTTTACTGAACTAAATTCTTCTCCATCGCTTTTCATTTTGTACAGACATACATATGTAATTATAATATTAACACTAGTTAACAAAATTTAAACAATTTACGGCAACAGAATCCGACTATTTTTTCATAGATATTGAGCCACTGAACACGAAAATCACTTGAATCACACGAAAATCATTTTGAATGGTAGGATTCTTTGTTAAATTTTAAAAATTTTGTTTTAGGTAATTCAAGATCGTGAATCTCGAGTTTTAACCGAATGGATGGTTATAGTTTGTGTGGTGATAGTGATAGAAATAGCGATAGTGATAGCGTAGGCCAGTTATTAACCGGTTTAATACCTGATAGCTGTCTTGCAGGGTTTCGAAGCTTGTCTTTCTTTACTGTCACGGTATAAAATCTACCCTTTTCTATACCTCATTGTAACGGTTGTTGAAAAATATATCTTATTCGTGAATATTATATCTTACTTTAATTATACCCAATTCTTTGAGAGATTTTTCTATTCGAATAATTTTCTGCGCTGAGTACTAAGATAGGGCCTATTTGCTTTTGGCTTTATAATATACGATATTGAAATAATCTTAAAAATTATGGTCTTTCTCCATTTTCTGAAGTGTTAATATACAAATGTTGCTACATTGTGTCTTTTTATAACAGAGAAATATATAATCAGGTAATGAGGGAATTTTTTTATGAAATTGAGAATCTTCACTAACATTTTTTACTTGCAAATCAGAATATTTGTAAAATTTTGGAATGCGTTTTTTTTGTCTCGGGCTGCTTTCAGAATTTCCATGTTTGCTTTCAATATTACCATAAGTAGCTAAAATAAGCTAAAAAACAAAGGGAACATCTGCTAATTATTTTATTCAAACGGATGATCGTGGCTCACATATCCAGTGAGCGTCAATACATATGTCATATAAAATATCTTCTTTGTATGAAGTTGCTATGACAAAGTGAATACAATCAGTATGTAATGCGTTCCTGTATGGTCGATTAACTGAGGCGGTAATGAATGCCATACGCAAGCGTAACAAGTTGAGTTCTTTGGAATAACTTTAAAAAGTTAGGTGTACAGGTGTTAGGTGAAGCCGATAGCCTAGCCGCTAGTGCTACTTAAATATTTATTTTAATTTGAATTACAATAAATGTATAATACTACTACTAGGTGTACACTTGATCCGAATATTTCAAATGATCATTCTTCTCATTATACAGACTGAATTATGAGGCTTTGAATCCATTTTATTTTTTAATATCCTTCTATCGTTTTTAAGAATTACTTATTACATTTTAATAATTACCGTATCTTAACTGTACTATAGATGTATTACTGATAACTGATGCTGGCCTAATCACTGAAAACAGTTTAATAGGAATTCGTAGCAAACCTAACTTGGATATTCCAGACTTTAATAATGAATACAAACGCACTCAGCAGAACTGTGCTTCACGAAGGTAAGTTTCAAAATGGAACAAAGTTATATTTAATGTCCAATTCAATAGTATATCTCCACCGCATATTTTTCTCTATTTAATTACGTATAATCAAGTCAGCAAATCGACAAATCTCCACCAAGTGACAGAAGCAAGCTGTCAGTCGTTTGTTTATATTTGTTGAAGTGCACAATGTGTGAAGTTAACGATATATTAGTAAAAATAGCAATTCTAACTTCAAATATTAATTTGAAACAAAGAAACAATTATCTCCTCGGCCACCGCAGACCAAGGTTTACGTCTTTTTCTTGTTTTTTCCATTTATTAAATTTTGAAAAAATGTTACGATTTTACGACTTTGAAAGAAGAAGCTGTTATTAGCTGTCATTCGTTTGTTGACAAAGTTTCATTTCCACATGTTTTTCCAAATCCTCAGAGTTGCATGCGAAATATACTTGATTATAGGGTCGTTTATTTTGTAATCAATTCATTATAAAATATGAGGTTGATTATAAATTGTATACATAATCACGTAAATATGGTTGATTACTGACATAATCCCGATAATGGTTATAATCAAGTAGTTAATCTGCGGTGGAGACATAGCATAAGACTTTATACGCGGCAAAATTTTATTCGTATTAAGTCTTACAAACCCTTAAAAGGAAATCTACCCTTTAGAATGAAGCGTAGCGCTATAAAATTAGAAACATCATTTTATTTCCTACATGAGCTCAAGCATTTTGTATAAGGATACAGCGGTTACAATTGAAATCTAATCATTTGTGCTGTTGGCGCATTTAAAAAGTTTAGAAAAATTGGATTCATCTGAATTTGACAGCTCAAAAAATTAAAGGGTTTGTTCATAAATGGCAAAATTTTGAATTCAGTGTCAACCAGAAATCAATTGTCTGTGCCGATGTTGTTTTTTGCTGCCTTGAGCCACTGCCTCTCTCCACTCGTGTTCTTGGAGACTAATGTTCAGGATAAGTCCGGTATGATAGGGAAAACTGTCAAAAATTCACAAATTTCTCTCTCTCACAAATTTATTCTTAATTTAATTTAAGCAATTCCCATAGATTTTCGATCGGACAAAGATCTGGGGACTGCACGCCCGTTCAGAATATTGATTCCTTTCGCTGCGATGCAATAAGAAACAAATTTTGATGTATGTTTTTGATTATCGTCGTGCTGAATTGTCCAGGAGAGGAGCATATTGTACTCTGCATGGGGAAGCATCACATTTTGGAGTATGTCTTTATAGATAAACCTATTAATAATGCCAATTGTTCGATGTAAAGGTTCAATACCGAATACGGAGAAGTAACTCCACACCATTATATCCCCTCCCCCCTCCCCTACATGTTTTATAGTGCCTTGGCAATAGCGAGGATCCAAAGGCTTCTTTTTTGGTCTGCTAATTTTTTGGATTGTTTTCCATTTTTGTACTGACCACTATGTTGTTGTCAAATGTTATGCGGGTCCTGCGTTTTTTTCGGAAACGAACGCCTTTTTGGCTGCTCGATAACTTTATACTCCATCTTCAAGTGCCCCATTTTTGTTGTTGTTTTTCAACAAGAGATATTTTGACTTTTTATCGAATATTAAATTAAATTAGGAATAAATTTGTGAGAGTGTGAACAAGCACTACTATCTGCTTGTGACTATCTGTGACTGACTTGAGTGTCGGACTATTATGTCTGACACTTTATGTGATCTGGGAAATCATCATTGATATACATACCCAGGGCCAGTTCAAACTAGAACTCTACACAAGTGTCTTGAAAAAGTGTTTCAAGGCACAATAAAAATTTCAAGCATTGCACTTTTGCTTTCTGGAGTGTACCCACATATTCGATCTCCGCTCCTGTATAATTTTAACACTCAAATCCAATAACACTTGACAAATTTTGCTTATGCATGCAGTTTTGGTGCAATTCACTCAAAGTAACTTTATAAATAAAAAAAAAATTTATTGATTGAAAGTGAATTGTGAAAAAAGTGAAAAGCTGTACCATTAAGCTTAGAATAAGTAAGAATATTATAAGCATATAAGATGTTTTTATGTTTAGTCTTATGAAAAGAATGGGATCACTTTGGATATAAAAACCCAAGTCTAACAGACAAGATAATTGAAAAGGTAAACCGTTTTTCTTTATTACCACGCTGTCACAAAATTATGCGGTGAGTTAGTTGCAGGGATACCAACGACACAACTTTATTCTTTATTATTTGTTTGGTTTTTAAGTAAACATTACAAGAAAAACTACTTTGCATTTAAGAGTTGTCGCGGCTTTGCGTATTTCTTAGCAGTTACGAAATATTAAAAAGTAATGTAAACTTATTTATTATTCTAATTTTTCATTTCCCTTTCATTTAAATTAAAATGAGTTATCACAAATAAATTCATAATTCATTTATTTAAAATAAAATTAGTTAAACACAAGTAAATTCACAATTCATGCATTTAAATTAAAATTCATTTAAATTAAAGACCAAAAGAACTAAAATTACAATTAAGTAAATGTTAAACTAAATCACAGATTAATATTCAACAAAACAGGTTGAATACATTGGCTTCTCTTTCGGCTAAGGATATGTGTGGTAGGTTAAAAACAGCTGACTAAATTGTGAAATGAGCAACTTTTATATTGTGCAACTATAAGACTTAGAATAGGTTCTATGGTCATTTATAGAAGCATGCGTTGGTTTTAGAACTGTGTCCTTGGTCTTTGTAACTATTTAAAAAATCATATTTCTGGCTTATTTCTCTGAAGAAGAACATTGTATTCCTGTTTTGAAATATTTTTCTGAATTTTGTAAAGAAACTCCTGAGTTGTTAAATTTGCATGCGTTTTCGGTTTGTAATCTACTACACCCAAGCCTGATTTCACCAACACATTCAAAGCGAAAAAAGAGTTTCCAGTCTTGTAGGCTTTGGTATATTTTGAGTGCGTTTGACGAAATCTCGTCACTAGCTACCAAGCCATCGTAGGACTGCATGCTTTATCGATGTCCTGGCCAGGACATATCCCCAGATTTTCTTTTAATTGTGTTACCTGTGAATGCACAATGACCATTAGAATGCATTTTTAGGTAAAACTTAAGGCTGCTCGCACATTGCATGCGTTTTTCGTTCGTCCGAATTCTGACGAAAACAAGCGAACGATCCCATTGAATGTTATTGATTGTAAATGCGCACATTGAAGCACTGTCCCGTCGTCAGAATTGATGCGAAAAGTTGCGAATTGCGAACGATCCCATTTGAATGGGATCGTTCGCACGATTTCGGACGAAGTGTTTTTTTTTGTTCAATTAGTTATGCAGGTGATGAAATATTCACCAAAATGACTTCTTTTCGCGAAAACCTCACGAACTTAAATCTTCCTTTTGAAAAATTTTCCTTTTAGATAAGAATTTTCTAATAAAAAAAAGTCATCAACCGTGTCCATTATGTTATGGACACATATGGAGCATATGTTGTTTTTGCTTTACTCATAATTTTACGCACCAGTTGTGATAGAGTGTGCGGACTCTAAATAAGACTTCGGACGAATCGTTTTCGTCAGAATTCGGACGAACGAAAAACGCATGCAGTGTGCGAGCAGCCTAAAGGTTTACTTACAGAGCGAGCTCGGTGGCACGGTGCACTATATTCTTGAAAAAAGGTGTTTTCAACATGGCAGCTTAGCCCCTCGATTGTTGAACCACGCCCTTTTTTATAACATTTTTATACTTTTCTGCATTCACGGAACCTCCAGCAATAAAATTTGACCAACTCCATAATATGTTATGCATCCCTATACCTAAACATAAGATGAATGCTTGACTGTTCGAAGAATTCACTCAACGGAATATCCTTCCTTCGATCTCCTTCGAACTGTGGCTTTTCCATCGGGCCCAATCAAATTGAACTTCGATTCATCAGAAAATATGACATTTCGCCAATCAAAAGCCGTCCATTCTTTATGCTCCTTGGCCCATTCTAACCGTACTTTCTTCATAGCCGCTGTTAAACCCGGATTTTTGGCTGGTCGGCGAGCTGGAAGACCCATATTTTTTAGGCGTCTGGAGACAGTTCTTCTGCTGATTTGCATTCCCAGCATTCCCTGAAGGCCTCTCCTTAGTTCGCTAGCAGTCTGGAACCGACTTCGAAGGTACATTCGTTCCAACGATCGATCTTCCCGCGGTGTAGTGATTCTTGGTCTCCCACTTCCGGTTTTCCCTCTGTATGCTTCCGGTTACTTGAATTTTTTTTTAAAAACGTCGCACTGTGCTTTCGTTACACCCAATTATTTGAGAAATTTTTCTATTGGAATAGGTTTCTTCACTCAGTGCTACAATACGGCCGTTTTCTTCTTCACTTAATACCATATTTAAAACTTCTAAAAAACTACTTCGGATGGACCTGATCTGATTTCTCAAATGTTAATGGACAATTGTTGACAGAGTGTGTAATTTTGTAGCAAAAAATATATGTATAAACAGGTAAAAAGAAAATTTTTTATCAGTCGATACCCTTTCCTAACATTTTTTGCCTGCAAAGTGAAAAATTTGCGAATTTTCCAGGTGCGGCTTTTTTTGGCCATGGGTGTACATTACTCATGAAAAGTTAATTTCCAATCTTATGCTGCAATCACAATGTACTGCAATAATCCAAATATGTAGCGTGCGTTTTGTTTTTCATGCTTGTTTTTCAGCGTCTTTCAGTTTAAAAGTTGTGAGGACTCATTCTGCGAAACTTCTCTCATGTTCCTACATACTGTTATTATTATTACATATATTACCTCTTTTGTTACCCTGAATTAAGTTACTGCAAAGTTACTTATGGAAAAATAAAATACAAAATTCTAAATAGCGGTTACACCTAAGTTCCTTAATACTGAATTTGAAAGCCAAATATGTGCTCCATTTTGAATTAGGTTCCTATGTCAGACACTTTTTGAGAAAATTAATTTCAAACTTCACGTTTCAAAAGAAATTTGGAAAAAAAATTTTATAGCCATTTGTAAAAAGTATTATGTTAATTAGTATTAATTTTCAAATGCTTCAAACCCGAAGGAACTATGTTTTTTAGTTTCCGAGAAAAGTGGAAATTTTGTAACTATCTCGGTGTAACCGTTATTTTTTAATATTTTTTTCCGTTTTAAATCGGGTTTTTAGAAAATGGCCCCTTCCGTCTAAATGGGGGTAAAAGCCCTCCTATTCGATTTTTTATTGTCTGTATATTTAAAATGTTAAAGGTTGTTTTTAGTATTTTGTTGTTATTGCTGTAGTTGCTGTATTTATGCGTCCATTGTTTAATTTTTGTATAATATGTATTTTTATTTCAATACATTTTTCCATAATTTTCTTGATTCTACATGTGCAACAGATGTTTAAATATCGATCTATCCATCACAAGAATTCCATAAAAAGAATTATTTTCATTTAGTTTAATGTTTAGTTTTAGTATTAATTTAGTCGTTAGTTCGATTTCTTTTAACAATTACAACCACTCTTATTGAGTAGTAGTTGTTGCTACCGTTGTTACTTTATTTTAATAGCATTTCAAACACTTGTACAGATTTTTAATTGTTTATTGCTGGTTTTGTTTACTCAGATTCAATTAACCTACGCTTTTTTTACTATTATTTTGCTTTGCTATTCTTTTTTTTTCTTATAGTGGTAATTGTACGCAATTTTCTCACTTAACTAGCGTACTTTTCAGGTAAGTAATGTTACCACAATTGTCTAGGACCGTCTTTCTCAAAGTGGGCGATAACGCCCCCTTGTGGGCGATAGAGACCTACAGGGGGGCGGTGAAAGACAAACAAAAACTAGGATTTGAAGCAACTAAACTTTTTTTTATATGAAAATATTTTTCAATATTTTCATATTTCATATTTATTTCAATCGACATCGTTGTAGTTGTTCTTTTATTCTTATTGTTTTATATTGTTATACATACGACTATGGCTATGTATGCACTCGGCTCGGCTTTAGCCGAGTAGACACGATTACCATGCTTTTTTTGTCAAAACCTCTCTTCTAGCTCTTTCTATTATTTTTTTTTCGCTGAAAAAGAGTTGTCAAGTACACTTAGAATTTATTTGATATATCGTTTCTATTTCTATTGAAAAAAAATATTCAATATTTAAAATATATATCTAAGTAAAGCCTTAAACACAATCAGGGACGCAAGAAATGGCTCCGATTTAAACCAAATAGCATAGGATCTACAAACAATACATTCATTCTAACCAAAATTCTCCAAGTTTATTCGAAGATATTAATTAATTATTAAAACTGACGGCTGTTTTTGAGTAAATGCGAGCCTGATATAAGCAAACTGGTTAAAAATCATCAGATTCATCCTTCACATTAGATTAGTTTCTAAATTAAAATATTTCTTTTAATATGAATAAAAGTTTTGAAAAATATTATATATAAAGTTATGTAAACAAACTCATTTAAAATACCTATTACTTTTTAGGGGGCGCTAGAAAATAATTGATTCTCAAAGTGGGCTGTAGGTGAAATAAGTTTGAGAACCTATGGTCTAGGAGGTGCAGCACCGATTTCAATTTTTAATTTTATACTAGTTTTGTCTGCACTTTTATGTCAGCACTAAAGTTATTAACAAAAAAAATTGGCTTGATAAATATTAATTAATTCATATTCTCACTTTTCATGCTTTGTGTAGTTAAATTTCCCTTAGCTCTCAAACCGTACCACCAACGTTGAGCTTGTCTAAGCCCGTGGTTATGCTATGGAGCAAAACTTGGTGGGAAATTACTCTCATTTTTGTGATCGGAGTCCGTGCAAAAAGAGTGGTTACGCTTGTGCTTGACCCACGCTTGCTTTCTTCAAAAATATATATTTTTTCTCACCTTCAACAGCAACCCGTCTACTACACAAATGAAAAAACGTATTATTTGCGGTGTAGTTTTCGACGCGATGGAAGACCAAATGTTTATATTAATTGAAATCTGCTTAATATATATAAAGGCGTAATATTTTTGAACGATAATCAGAGGAATATAATTGATAAATTTATCAGTTCATTCCATTTTTTCACTCCATTCCACTTTTCAATACTTTTGTGAATATTGAGACTAAGCAACACCGGTTTGCTTGGTGTCCTCGGTGTACGCTAGACCGAGTTTTCGTGCTCGGTGTGAGAGAGTGATGTTGAGAACAGTGTAACGACAATTTAATGAATAAAATTATGTTACATAACAAGGCCAGTTCACGGTACATACACACGGTTTATAACAGGGCCAGTTCACGGTATTTTACACACTACACTCGCCATAACACACGATTGCACCATGGTAACAGCATGCATTTGTCTCTTTCCATCACACGGGTTCGCACAGCGGCGAACACGTGAACATCAGAAACAGACTGAGAACGCGGTGTATATGAAAGAAGGCATCACACGCAGAACAGGCATTCGGGTCCGGACCACCAAGCTGGGAACATCATACTG